>BPTQ01000006.1:77512780-77523913 GCA_019973895.1 Chrysanthemum seticuspe | reverse complement strand
AGCAGATTTAGAGTTTATAATAAAAGTTATTCTTCTTAGCTTTGTTAAGTAAATTCCGCGTACTTGATAAAGATTGCTCAGTGTTTCTTTGTTAATAACTTAGGATTTATCCGAGGTTATTAAACCTTAACAAGCTAGTTAAGTTAGTTTGATTAAAGTATATCGATCCAACAAGTGGTATCAGAGCTTGTGTGGAAACTCTGACTAGAAAGAAATCCTACTTCAACAATATTCAAGATGTCGACTGAAGCTGTTCCACCACCCTCAATCACCTCACTCAGAATTCCAATAATCAAGAAGGAAGAATATGATCTCTGGTGCATGAAGATGAGGCAGTATATTGCCATTATAGACCATGCTCTATGGAATGTAATTGTGAATGGGAATGAAGTAGTTACAGAACCCATTCATGTTCCTGGACAACCAATAGCACCAAAGGCAGTCTTACCAGCAGCAACCCTAAGGAATCAAGAAAAGGCACTAAACATTCTCTTATCTGCCATTCCAGATGGTCATCTTCTCAAATTTCATGATGCTAAAGATGCTAAGCAGCTCTGGGCTGCTCTCAAGACCAGATTTGGAGGGAATGAAGCCTCTAAGAAGATGCACAGAAATTTGCTGAAGCAACAATTTGAAACTTTCACAGTTGGTGAAAGAGAGAATCTTGATGCTGCATATGATAGGTTTCAAAATCTCCTCAACATGTTGGAGTTATACAAGGCAGAAGTGTCAGTTGAGGATGCTAATTTGAAGTTTCTAAGGAGTTTGCCGTCTACATGGCATGTGATTGCTACTATGATCAGAGGACAACAAGGATTGGATGTCATGGACTTTGATGATCTCTATCATCAACTGAAGGTGTATGAGCATGAGATGAGTGGCCAAAAAAATTCTAAGTCTCACAGTATAGCTTTTCTATCATCTGAAAAGAAGGGCAGTACTTCTGTCAAAAGTACTGCTTCTCCTCAAAGTACTGTTTCTCAAAGTACTGCTGTTTATAACCCCCCTTCATATGCTCAGCAGGCCCCATCACCTACCACTTTGCACTCAGATGAAGTTGTGTGCTCTTTCTTTGCACAACAAGCCAGTTTACCTGTCACTTATGAAGAGGATCTAGCACAGATTGAAGAAGATGCACTTGAAGAAATTGATATCAGGTGGCAAGTTGCTATGATCACTGCAAGGATCAAAAAGTATATGAAGAAGACCGGCAAAAGCATTGATTTCAAACCAAAACAAGGAATAACCTTTGACAAATCACAAATTGAATGCTTCAATTGTCAAAAGACTGGTCACTTTGCAAGGGAGTGCAGGTTTGCTAAGTATCAAGCAAACAGAACATCTGAGAAGCCAAAACTTGAGCTAAAAGAAATTCCAATTACTAAAACAAAGGCCTTGGTTGCTCAAGAGAAGTTATCAGAAGTTGACTGGAGTGAAGAGTTTGATGATGAACCAGTGACTTACTGTATGGTAGCAGTGGAAGATGCAGTTGAAGACACAGTGGAAGCATTGGACTGGAGCACTGCTTTTGATAAAGAATCTGAACATGCTGCTTTGGAATCTGATGATGGCTTTGGAGGATTTGATTGGAGCAAAGAAAGTGAAGATGATCCTGTTCTTCTTGCTATGGTAGCTACTTCACCAACTCAGTCTCCTATCTCTGAGGTATGCTCAAACTGTTATGAGTTTTATCTAAAATTACTTAACAGTTATGTGATTGAAAGAGATAATTGTGTTAGGGCTAGGTCTGAGGTAGCAGGTTATCAAATCACTTTAGAGTCTATGGAAGCCAAAATATTAACTCATGAAAATAATGAAATGGCTTGGGCTGAAAAATATGAACAACAGGATTACCAGTTAAAACTTAGTGAATGGAAACTAAACTGTAAAATTGCTGAAATTGAGAAATTGACTAAGGAAAGAGATGAATTGTTAGCTAAGTTTGCTGCTTGGGGAGAGTCTGGCTTGTCCCATGTTGCTTATGTTGAAAAACAGAGAAGGGCTTACATTAGAACAGGCTTAGGATTTGGAATGGACTTTAGTAACTTAGATGAAAACCAACCTAGTGATCAGGATGATGGTGATTTTGAGGACATAACCACTAGTGATGATGAACTCATTAACTATGTAGATACATCTAGCAATGAGGGCTCAATAAGTGAACCACCTCCTGAGTATAAGAAAGACAATGGTTATCATGTTGTTCCTCATCCCACTGGTATTCATCAACCCTCTAGGCCTGATGTTTCTCGTTTTGGAGTAGACAGTCTAGAGTTTAGGAAGAAGCTTGTTGCTCAATCTAGGTCTGAAAAACCCAAAGAAGCTGTTAAAAATAATGTTCAAAATCCAGCAGTACCTTTAAATCAAAGTACTGCTCCACAAGCAGTACCTTCTGCAAAACCTTTTCAAAACAGTACTGCTAAACCTTTCAGAGATAACTTTGGTCAAAACAGGTTTTATCATTCACCAAGAAGGCAGAATAATTTTGGGCATAGACATAGAAGAAATCACTTTGGACATATGGTCAAAAACTGTGTTTTGTATGTTATAGTCCTAATCACTTAATCAAATATTGTGATCGACACTCAGAATACCTTAGCAAATTTCCAAAGAACAGATCTGCCAACAACACACCTAGAGAGCACAAACCAGTTTGGAATAATTCAAATAGGGTTAATCACAGAAACTTCACACCAGATCATAGATACCCACATTAGAGAAGACCTTTTTCAAAATCTTCAGTATCTCACAGTACTTTCCAAAGTACTGCTCAGCTAAAACAATGTACTGATCATACTATTTGGAATAGGAATCCTAGGAGATCTCACTATCAACCTAGAAGGTATTACAATACACATAGGGGATCTAGATCACAGGAACCACGTGTTAAACCAGAATGGGTTAAGAGGGAAGGTACTGCTGAGGGACACACAGTACTTTCAACAAAAAGTGAATCTGATGTTTTTGTGATACATGAAAATGCTAATAATCTGGTAAAAGAGATTTATGTTGAAAAACCAGAAAGTTTTGAAAATCCACATGTTAAAGATCATAAGATAATTTTGGATCATCATTTGAAAGATAGTGGGAATTACATACTCAAAGAATTTGAGCTTGTAACTCCACAAGGGGAACACAAGTCAGTAATGGCTTGGGTTCCTAAAAATCACTAACTCTTTTCTTTGTGTGCAGAGCAACCCAGAAGAGGAGCTTAAAGATCATCTAATTGTGGATAGTGGTTGCTCTGGAAGTATGACAGGAGACAAAGATATCCTGTCTGATTTTAGAAATATTAGTGGAGGAAGAGTTGCATTTGGGAATGATCCCAATGGAGGAAAGATTACTGGCAAAGGAACTATCAAAGCAGGGCTTATTGACTTTGAGAATGTTAGATATGTGAAGGAGCTTAAATTCAACTTGCTCTCAGTCTCTCAAATTTGTGATAAAAAGCATCCTGTGTTATTCACTGACACAGAATGTCTCATCCTTTCCTCTGACTTTAAACCTGTTGATGATGACTTGGTAGTACTTAGAGTACCAAGGACAAATGATGTGTATAGTTTAGACATGAAGAGTCTACATTCCTATGGAAGAGCCACATGTTTGGTGGCTAAAGCAACATCTGAAGAGGCACATCAATGGCACAGAAGATTGGGCCATGTTAATTTCAAGAATATCAACAAACTGGTCAAAGGCAATCTAGTTAGAGGTTTACCTTCAAAGACTTACAAGAATGATCACTCATGCTTGGCATGCAAGAAGGGTAAACAACACAAAGCTTCCTGCAAGAAGCTTGAGGAAAGAACTATTAGAGAACCATTGGAGCTGTTACATATGGATTTATTTGGACCTGTCTCTGTGGCAAGTTTAAATAAGAAAAAGTACTGTTTGGTTGTTACAGATGACTGCAGTAGATTCAGTTGGGTTTTCTTTTTGGGTTTTAAGGATGATACTTTTGATGCTATTCAGACTCTCATAATAGCTCTTGAAAATCAATTGAGACTCAAGGTTAGAGGTATTAGATGTGATAATGGGACTGAGTTCAAGAACAAGCCTATGGATGACTTTTGTGCAAATAAAGGAATCAAGAGGGAGTTTAGTATTGCTAGAACACCACAGCAAAATGGTGTTGCAGAGAGGAAGAATAGGACTTTGATTGAAGCAGCAAGGACAATGCTAGCAGATTCCCATCTCCCTATTCAATTTTGGGCAGAAGCTGTAAGTACTGCATGCTATGTACTTAACAGAGTCTCTGTCACCAAACCACAGATGAAGACACCCTATGAATTGCTGATGGGCAATAAACCCAACATTTGATTTATGAAGCCTTTTGGATACCCTCTCACCATTTTAAACACTATTGATAATCTGGGGAAGTTTGATGGCAAGTCTGAAGAAGGATACTTATTGGGTTATTGCACTAATAGTAAAGGCTTTCGAGTGTACAACAGAGTTACTAAGAAGATACAAGATTGTCTTCATGTTGAGTTTTTAGAAGATCAAGACAATGAGAAAGGTAAAGGTCCTGATTGGATGTTTGATCTTGAGGTTTTATCTCCTTCAATGAATTATGTTCCTGTTAGAGAAGAAAATCAACCTATGCACAATGGAGAAGATTTACAATATGTTGTTCATGGAGTTCATATTAGACCTGATGATGTTCCTGATGAAGATCCTGTAAGTCCAAAACAAAGTACTGATGTTCCCAAGCAAAGTACTGTTGCACCACAATCCTCATTATCTGCTGAGGATCAATCTATTCAAGAGGAACTTAATCAGATGCTTCTTCAAGATGTATTAGCACATTCTTACACTGATAAACAAAGGAGAGCTTATGAAGAGGCAAAGAAGAAGAACAAGACTGCAGAGTACTCTCACAATACTTCTGACAGTACTTTCAACCAAAGTACTGTTGCACCTATTGATAGCACTTTAGATAATTTGGATGATCCTATCATGCCTGGATTAGAAGAAACTGATGATGAGCTTGAAGATGAAGGTATTTTCTCAGATTCCAATGAAGGTGCTGATTA
This sequence comes from Chrysanthemum seticuspe, assembly GCA_019973895.1. Lineage (NCBI taxonomy): Eukaryota > Viridiplantae > Streptophyta > Magnoliopsida > Asterales > Asteraceae > Chrysanthemum > Chrysanthemum seticuspe. The sequence continues at coordinate 77,518,880 of BPTQ01000006.1, read as the reverse complement.
TACTAACTTGGATGATGCATATGGAGTTCCACAGTCTCCAATCTTACGGATTCATAAGAATCATCCAACTGATCAAATCATTGGACCATCTACTTCTGGAGTTATGACAAGACACAAAGCTAAGAGTTTCACAAAACCTCATAATGCTTTACTTAGCTTTTTCTACAAACAAAACAGGCTGAATCATAAGGACCATCAAACCTGCCTATTTACTTATTTCATCTCTCAAGAGGAACCCAAGAATATTGCTCAAGCTTTGACTAAAGAAAGATGGGTTGAAGCTATGCAGAAAGAACTTCTTCAATTTAAACTTCAAGAAGTTTGGGTTTTATGTGATCTTCCATATGGGAAGCGAGTTATTGGAACCAGATGGGTTTTCAGAGTGAAAAGAGATGAAAGAGGCAATGTTATTAAAAACAAGGCAAGGTTAGTAGCACAAGGCTACAGACAAGAAGAAGGGGTAGATTATGATGAAGTATTTGCTCCTGTAGCAAGGATTGAGGCTATTAGAATATTTCTTGCTTTTGCTTCATACATGGGTTTTCAGGTTTACCAAATGGATGTCAAGAGTGCCTTTCTCTATGGTACTATTACAGAAGAGGTATATGTGAAACAACCTCCTGGTTTTGAAGATCCTAAATACCCAAACAAAGTCTACAAGGTGGTCAAGGCTCTTTATGGCCTCCATCAGGCACCTAGAGCTTGGTATGAGAGGCTCTCTACATTCTTATTGCAACATGGATACAGAAGGGGAGCTATAGACAAGACTTTGTTTATCAAGAGAGACAAGAAGGATATCATGTTAGTTCAAGTTTATGTTGATGATATCATCTTTGGGGCTACCAAACAGTCCATGGTTAAGGAGTTTGAGCAGCTGATGCAGAAGGAATTTCAAATGAGTTCAATGGGAGAGTTAACTTTCTTTTTGGGACTTCAGGTTAAGCAGTCAAAGGAAGGAATTTTTATCAGTCAAGACAAGTATGTTACTGACATACTTAAGAAGTTTAATTTTGATGATATGAAGGCTGTTACTACACCTATTAAATCTATCAATTCATTGGGCAAAGATGAAGATGGACAGCCTGTTGAAGTCAAGTTATACAGATCAATGATTGGCTCTCTTATGTATCTTACTGCATCAAGGCCTGATATCATGTTTGCAGTTTGTTTATGTGCAAGATATCAAGTCTCACCAAAGATTTCTCACATGAATGCAGTAAAGAGAATCTTCTGTTATTTAAAACAACAACCTAAGTTGGGGTTGTGGTATCCGAAAGAGTCACCTTTTCACTTAGAAGTTTTTCAGATAGTGATTATGCAGGTGATAATTATGATAGAAGATCAACAACTGGTGGATGCCAATATCTTGGAAGAAGGTTAGTCTCCTGGCAATGCAAGAAGCAGACAATTGCAGTACATCATCCACTGAAGCTGAATATGTAGCTGCTGCAAGCTGTTGTGGACAAGTTTTGTGGATGCAAAATCAACTCTTGGACTATGGGTTTAATTTCAAAAATACTCCTATCAATATTGATAATGAGAGTACCATTTGTATTGTGAAGAATCCTGTTTATCATTCCAAGACCAAGCACATTCAGATTAGGCATCACTTTATCAGAGATTGTTATGAGCACAGGCTCATTAATGTTGTTAAGGTTCACACAGATGACAATGTAGCTGATTTACTCACCAAAGGCTTTGATGTTTCATGATTCAATCACTTGGTGGTGAGTATTGGTATGATTAACTACTAAGCTATATTTGAGGGGAGGACTATAAGGTGTTAGTATAGTCATGTGTATTGCTTGAGGGGAGGATAATTATGTATACTTAGTTTCTATGGAGGAATTTGGCAAAGTACTGTTTTTCCTGAAAGTACTGCTTGGAAAGTACTGCTTTGGGAAAGTACTGCATACGTGGAAAGTACTGTTTGTCGTTTTAAAGTACTGTTCCAACGGTTATATTGAGGGGCATTTAATGCTAACGGTTGTTTTATTTTGGGCAGTGATTTTTCAAATCTCACCTATAAATAACTACTTTCCGATTTTCCCTCTTATATTCATCCATTAGCATCGTTTCCATAATTCTCTCATTCTTATTCGATTTTAACTCTTATTGTGCTTTCATAATCACCAATGGCGAATCGACCTACTGTTTCAAAGCACAATATGGTAGCAAATTTAGACAAGACTGAAGATAATGAGGCCTTTCATGATATTATCGATTATCTAATTGGGTCGCCAATCAGTTATGCTCTTTTAGTCGAGCCGGATATTATTGCACCATGGATTCAAGAATTCTGGGATAATGCAAGAGATAATATGGAAGAAGATGAATACTATATTAGATCCACAGTTGCTGGAAGAACTGTGAAGATTACTGAAGCTTCTATTCGAGAAGATTTGTTGTTTAATGATGCAGACGGGGCTATTCGTTTTGCCAAGGAATTGATTTGGGAAACTTTTGGGCATCTTGGTTATGAAGGTTCTTTAACGGAACAAACATTAAGAAAGCAGTTGTTTTTTCCTCAATGGAAGTTTTTAATACATGTGTTGTTACATTGTATTAGTGCTAAAAGTACTTCTTGGGAGCAATTTGGGTCGAATATTGCATCTGCTATGGTGGGATTAGCTACAGATCGTGTTTTTAATTTTTCAAGGCTAATTCTTGATGTCATGATTTCTCACATCAATCGTGGATCAAAATGGTTAATGTATCCCAGATTTGTACAAGTTTTTCTGAACAAACAACTTGATGATGTTCCTAAGCCTACAGATTTATTACCTGCTATTGTTCAACAATCAAAGATTTTTACTTTTATGGCTCGAAGAAGTGATTTATTTAGAGGTCCAGATACACCATTAACTACTTCTATGATGGAAGTTGTTCAGGCTGTTAGAGCAGATGATGAAGATGATGCAGCTAGTGCAAGTACTGCATCTGAAGGAACTGCAACTGCAGGTACTGCATCTGAAGGTACTACATCTGCAAGTACTGCTTCTCATGAAGGTACTGTATCTCTACAGGGTACTGTTTCTCTAAGCCCTGAGGTTCAAGAAGAGGTTGTAAGATCACCTTCTCCATCTCCACCACGGTCTGTTCCTGTTTCTCAATCAGAGGAACATTCACATATTCAAGGTGAAGATCCACATACTATACCTCGTGAAGGTTTATCTTTGGATAATTATGCTTTGATAAGGGAGATAGTTAAGTTGCAAAAGACTACTAAGGTTCAAGCTAAGCAGATAAAGAAATTGAAGATAAAATTTAGAAGGCTAAAAACTTTTGTCTGGCCTTTGATCAAAGAATTTCGTATCTGGGTCAAATCAAAGAAGAAAGCACAAAGGCAGTCTCAGACAAGTAAACACAAAAAGGTTCATAAACCATCTTCTGTCAACTTGGGGAGGAATTTAGAAGAACAGAAATTGAAAGAAGATATGGTTAAAGAGAATGAACCTGAAAGTTCTAAAAAGTCTGAAGAAAAGATCATTCAAGATACTGATGAGCAAGTTCAAGTTCAAAGTACTGCTGATGATCAAGGTACTGAACAACAAAGTACTGGTTTTCATGATACTATCAGACAAGAGGTAATAACTCCAAGAGTGTTAGATTTTGATGAGGAATCTGGTCCTTCAACAACTGTACATGAAGAAGTTGTTGGTCCCTCAACTGTTTTCCAAGAGGAGGAAGCTATTCTCAAACCTATTCATTCTGCAAGTGATGATGAGTTCATTGCTACAATTTTAGGAGATTTATCACAACCAATAGGAGGAGTTATTATTCGAGATATACAAGAAGAAGAACAACAAAGAACTTCTCAACCTGAAATTGATCCTAAGGATAAAGGAAAGGGTGTTCTGGTTGAAACTAAGAAGAAAAAGTTAACTTTAGCAGAACTTAGAGCAATTGAAGTTGCTAGGAATGAAGCTGTTGCTAGAAAAGTTCAAGAAGAGTTAAATGCTAAAGATAGAGAAGCTCAGGAAGCTCAGGAAGCTCAAGAAGCTCAGAATAGAGAAGCAGCTCAAAAGGTACAAGATGAATTAGATGCTGAAGCTGCTAAATCTTTACAGTCACCTGTTCCTGTTAGATTTATGCCAAGAAGACTTAATAAAGCTAAAGACAGAAATGCTATGATGGCTTATCTGAAAAGTCAAGGGTATAAAGGATTACAGAAGTTTAATTATTTTGAGATGAAAAGATTATATGATGCTGCTAGGGAGGATTATAAGAAGAATGTTGCAGACATCAAAGATTTTAGAGAAGAAACTTCTTGGACTGATGCTGAAAGAAAGAAGAGTTTGAAAAGAAAAAGGAAAACTGATGTTACAGATGTTCAGTTCTCAAAGAAAGAAAAAGTTGAATTAAGATCTGAGACTAGTGATGAATTAAAGAATTATCTCAGAGTGGTAGATTTTGATTACTCTAAAGAAGATGATGACATGAAGATGAACAGATCACAGATTAGTGCTTTTGAAGTTGTGAAATCCAAAGATGGAGATTATATGATTTTTCATAAAGATGATGAAAGCTTCAAAGTTTTTAATAGGCTATGGGACTTACTGCACATTATAGATAGAGTTGATCTATTCTACTTATATAATGTGGTGAAAGCTTATTTTGAACATAATCCATTAGAAGGGATTGGTTTAGTTTTACATGGTGATCTCATAACTATATGGAAAACTGAAGAAGAGAGCACTGATGATATTTGGAAGAATCAAGAAAGCTGGGAAATTGTTTGCTGGAGATTCTTTGAAGAGTCTGGAGTTCATGTTTTAGAGCTGGAAAATGGAACAATGATACACATGTTTGCAGAAAGAAGATATCCTCTCACAGTCGAGCTCATGAGAAGAATGCTAGAGCATGGAATGGAAGTAGAAGAGGATAATGAAACTGCTTGCATGGTTATCAACTTATTTATCAACTGGACTACCATTGCTGAAGATGATCAATAACTGGTATGAATTTTATTTGGATAAATACTTTTTTATATATCAGTACTTTTATTCAAAGTACTGCTGATCAGACAGTACTTTCATCAAAGTACTGTTTGCAGAAATAAACCAGTTAAATGAATTTTAGAAGAAACCTTTTGCTAAGTAATAAATATTTTGAAATAAAGGTTGAATAAATGGTTTTTGTGATGATAACATCAATAGGTTATCAATCCACCATGGTTACAAAAGGATTGACTAATCCATGAGCAAACGGCTCTGGTAAAGATATATCAAATCCGTTTTTAGTTGACAAGTTGCTAATAAGTTGGATGGTAATCAACTCACCATATCAGTAATGTGAAGAGTTGGCTAGCCCACAAGAAAATGGCTTGTGGTAAAGGCTGTGGAAAAACCATTATTGGTAATTAGTTCACCATTAGATAGAAGAACTAACTAGTCCAGAAGGGTACAGCTTTTGGTAAAGACAAAACAAATCTGTTGATAGCTGATGATTTGCTAAAAATCATATGGTTATCAATGTACCATGGTCTTACACACCAAAACATTTGGCTACTCCAGAGATAATGGCTTTGGTAAAGAGATCTAAATCCATTAAGTTTTCAATGATTCACCTCTCACAGGAGTTAACACATTTGGAAGTGATGAGAATAGTATGCAACTTTAAACTGAATTAATGTACAAATTGTCATATGTTGCTATGTTGCTGAAAAGATGGAGTTTGCTGGATGCTGCTGTGAAAGAATAATTTAGAGATACTTTGACAAGCACAGACACTATAGAGATACAATCCAAAGACTAAGAAACAATCTATCCTTAAAAGATGAAGTTGTTAAAGATATATTCACAAAAGGGAACTTGAAGTCAAGCAAGTAGAATTCAAGTTAGGGGAGGATTGTTGGGATATGAAAGTGCTGAAGATATGAAAGTACTGTAAACTTCAAAGTACTGGAAGAAGTCAAAGAGTCAAAGTACTGCTAAAGACAAAGTCAAAGTACTGCACTACGAAGTCAAAGTACTGCAAGAACACAAGAACTGTTATATTCGTTTATGGAAAGTATTGTATTCCATGTTTAGATTACTTGTCGTACAAGAATACAAATTGTAAACCGACTAGGATATCCTTGAGCCTATAAAAGGACTCC
>BPTQ01000006.1:77410374-77512680 GCA_019973895.1 Chrysanthemum seticuspe | reverse complement strand
GTTGGTTGATCTACCACCAGGTTGCAAACCTTTGGGTTGCAAATGGATTTTCAAAAGGAAAATGAAGGTAGATGGAACTATTGAAAAGTTCAAGGCTAGACTAGTCATTCAGGGCTTTAAACAAAAGTCAGGAATAGACTATTTTGATACTTATGCCCCTGTGGCTCGTATCAGTACCATAAGACTGCTGATTGCTATGGCATCAATTCACAATCTGATTATTCATCAGATGGATGTGAAAACAGCTTTCTTGAATGGTGAATTGGAAGAGGAGGTTTATATGAACCAACCTCAGGGCTTCATCATGTCAGGCAATGAAAACAAGGTGTGTAAACTGATTAAGTCTCTTTATGGACTGAAGCAGGCACCTAAGCAATGGCATCAAAAATTTGATGAAGTGGTTTTGTCTAGTAGTTATGTTCTTAACCAAGCTGACAAATGTGTATATAGCAAATTTGATGAATCTGGTAAAGGAGTCATCATTTGTCTATATGTTGATAACATGTTGATCTTTGGCACTGACCAAAATCAGGTTGTCCTGACAAAGGAATTTTTGTCATCAAGGTTCTCCATGAAAGACATGGGGGAGGCTGATGTTATCCTTGGTATAAGGATTAAACATGAAAGTAATGGAATTTCTATATCTCAGTCTCATTATATTGAGAAGGTGCTGAGGAAATTCAATTACTTTGATTGTACTCCTGTGAGTACACCTATGGATACTTGTGAGAAGCTGATGCCTAATCATGGCAAGGCTGTATCTCAACTTGAGTATTCTAGGGTAATTGGTTGCCTGATGTATGCCATGACTTGTACAAGGTCTGATATTGGTTTTGCAGTGGGAAAATTGAGCAGGTATACTAGTAATCCTAGTGTTCATCACTGGCAAGCAGTTCAGAGGGTACTGAAGTATTTGAAGAGAACTATGGATTATAGTCTCTCATATACTGGATATCCTTCAGTGTTGGAAGGTTACACTGATGCAAGTTGGATCAGTAACACTGAAGACAATTCGTCTACCAGTGGCTGGGTATTCCTACTTGGTGGAGGTGCAATTTCTTGGGCATCCAATAAGTAAACTTGCATCACCAGTTCAACAATGGAATCTGAATTTGTGGCTTTAGCAGCTGCTGGTAAAGAAGCTGAATGGTTGAAAAACTTGCTTCTTGAGATTCCATTGTGGCCTAAACCTATAGCACCTATTTCTATCCGGTGTGATAGTGCAGCTACATTGGCTAAGGCTTATAGCCAAATGTACAATGGTAAGTCTAGACACTTAGGTGTCAGACATAGCATGATTCGTGAGCTTATCATGAATGGGGTGGTATCTATAGAGTTTGTTAGATCTCAACAGAACTTAGCTGATCACTTGACGAAGGGTCTGGATAGAGACTTGGTTATAAAGTCTGCTAAAGGGATGGGTTTAAGTCCAACTTAGTCACTGAATGCTAGGACACCCAACTCCTTCCTGAGGAAACTTGGGAGCTGAGTTCAATGTGGAAAGCTGAACATTCAGTGGACTGGAGCACATGTTTTATTTACATCCCAAGGTTGTGCTCAGAACCTGCTGAAAGGAGGATGAAGTCTTTACTTCTTAATGGTTAATTTTCTTTGAAAAAGTGCTTGGCAGGAGCATGACTAAAGAGGAACCACCTATGTAAATGTTGAAGTTTTGCCGCTTCAAGAAGCTTTGGACTTTTAGCTTTTACAACATTTATGAATTTGGATATGGACACATGGCTTGTATAGTGTCAGGTGCTGTTAAGTGTTTGAAAACTTGTGTGTATTTATCTTCAGGTATTCAAATGGGTTGAAGGGTTGAATTCTTAGAACACCCTGATTCTCGAATATTTGAACGTGTAATTACTAAGATGGAAATTCAATCCTCAGGACATTTTCGTTTATGCACATGTTTTGCTTGATGTTTATTTTTCATGCAAAGGAAGTGAACTAAATTTGGGGAGGATTGTTGGAAAATTTAGTGCACTTGTGGGATTAGTTCACACCTTGTAATGAGTTAGGAGGTACGGAGTGTACACCCATAAGGTCCATGAACACCTTGACTCTTGTTGCGGTTTGTATTGGTAGTGCTTGGTGAAAGTACTGTTGTGGTTACCACTGATTATCAGTGTTTCAACTGAAGCAGTACTTCCACTGGATCAGTGTTTCCACTGAAGTGGTGTTTCACTGAAGTAGTGTTTACACTGAAGTAGTGGTGTTTCCACTGAAGCAGTGTAACCACTGATAGCATTATGAAAGTACTGATGAAAGTACTGCTTGTAACGGTTTTGACCTATTCAAGTGGCAGTTTCAACTGCTTAATGACCACGTTTAATTGGTCATGTAAAACTAACGGCTATAATGGGGATAATTATGAGGCTATTAATGGGCCGATTAATACTCATAATTCTATTGAACTAGCCAAGAGTATTATCCTATAAATAGGATATCTGATTATGCATGAAGGGGACACAGAAAACATAAACACTTATTAGCAAAAGGGTTATAGAATTGTGCCTAATTCTCTAACTGCATTTGGTCTTATCCCAAGTAGATATTCGTGATACCCAGGCATTAGGGTCGAATAGTTTACTTTGGAAAGTGATCACACGATTCCAAGTGATATCCGGTAACCACCTAGTGGTATTGCTACTGACATTGATTATCTTAACCCTGTTCTGGGAGATATACCCCAACAATGGGTGTACACTCCGTAACTCCTGACCCGTTACCAGGTGTGAACCAATCCCACAAGTGCACTAAAATTTTCCAACAATCCTCCCCAAATTTAGTTCACTTCCTTTGCATGAAAATAAAACATTAAACAAAACATGTGCATAAACGAAAATATCCTGAGGATTGAATTTCCATCTTAGTACATTATACGTTCAAATATTCGAGAAGTAGGGTGTTCTAAGAATTGAACCCTTCAACCCATTTGAATACCTGAAGATAAAATACTCACGAGTTTTCAAACACTTAAAAGCTCCTGACAATATACAAGCCAAGTGTCCATATCCAAATTCATAAATGTTGTAAGAGCTATAAGTCCAAAGTTCTCTGTAGCGGCAAAACTTCAACATTCACATAGGTGGCTCCTCTTTATTCATGCTCCTGCCAAGCACTTTTTCAAAGAAATTAACCATTAAGAAGTAAAGACTTCATCCTCTTTTTAAGCAGATTCTGAGCACAACCTTGGGATGTATATAAAACATGTGCTCCAATCCACTGAATGTTCAGCTTTTTACATTGAACTCTGCTCCCAAGTTTCCTTATGAGGGAGTTGGGTGTCTTAGCATTCAGTGACTAAGTTGGACTTAAACCCATCCCTTTAGCAGACTTTATAACCAAGTCTCTAGCCAAACCCTTCATCAAGTGATCAACCAAATTTTGTCGTGATCTAACAAACTCTATAGATACCACCCCATTCATGATAAGCTCACGAATCATGCTATGTCTGACACCTAAGTGTCTAGACTTCCCATTGTACATTTGGCTATAAGCTTTTGCCAATGTAGCTGCATTATCACAATGGATAGAAATAGGTTCTATAGGTTTAGGCCACAATGGAATCTCAAGAAGCAAGTTTTTCAACCATTCAACTTCTTTAGCAGCAGCTGCTAAGGCCACAAATTCAGATTTCATTGTTGAACTGGTGATGCAAGTTTGCTTCTTGGATACCCAAGAAATTGCACCTCCACCAAGTAGGAATACCCAGCCACTGGTAGACGAATTGTCTTCAGTGTTACTGATCTAACTTGCATCAGTGTATCCTTCCAACACTAAAGGATCACCAGTATATGAGAGACTATAATCCATAGTTCTCTTCAGATACTTCAGTACCCTCTGAACTGCTTTCCAGTGATAAGCACTAGGATTGCTAGTATACCTGCTCAGTTTACCCACTATAAATGCAATATCAGGTCTTGTACAAGTCAAGGCATACATTAGGCAGCCAATTACCGTAGAATACTCAAGTTAAGATACAGCCTTGCTGTTGGGAAATTCACAATTGCAGTTAGTACTCTTAACATTGGAAGTTTGTACTGATAGTTATAATCCAAGAGTATTAACTAGTTAGTACTGATAGTGTTTGAGTTAGTACTGTTCTAAGTATAGTATGTCTTGTACGTTTTGTAATAGCATATCTTTTATCCCTATAGAAGATATGATACGTTTAATGCATAGTTATCTCTATAAAGGACTCCTTGGTGTATAAAAAGAGATCCTAGCTAGGTCAGAACAAATCTCACATACACATTAGCATTTCCCTTAACCCTAGCCGTTCTAAGAAAAGCTTCAAGGTGTAACCTTGATACTTTGAGAGTATCCGTATTATTGGTTAATAATATTGAAGCAATGGTTGTTACATTATGTGTTTACTTGTTTACTTTAATCTTCTAAGTACATTCAAGTAGATTCCACATACTTGTGTGTATTCATAACAAAGTTTATCTTTGTTGTTTTGGAACTATCCAAGGCAACTACTCATTACAAGCTAAGTGTTCTAGATCCAAGGTTTGGGGACTCCACAAGTGGTATCAGAGCTTGTGTCCTGAAAGCTTTGTTTTAGAAGATCCTGTGTCACAGAGTTGCATAAATGGACTTTGATTCAAGAAAATCCAATGCTGTTACCAGAGTTCCTAAGTTGCAGTCAAATGAATATGATCTATGGAGGATGCGCATAGAATAGTACTTCTTGGTACTGGACTTTAAGCTATGGAACATTGTGCTCAATGGAGACTCCTACAAATCCACCATTTCTGAAGAAGTTGGTGTCAAAACTGTTCTTAAAGACAAAGGTGAACCTGTCACTACTGAATAAATTACTCAAAGAGGCAATGATCTCAAGGTCAGAAGTCTTCTACTTATGGCATTACCAGATGATCATCAACTCAACTATAGCAAGCACAAGGATGCTCAGTCCTTGTTCAAAGCCATTGAGACTAGATTTGGTGGGAGTTTAGCCACCAAGAAAACTCATAAAACTCTTTTGAAGCAAGAATTTAAAAACTTCATTGCTTGGTGCTACTAAGTCAATTGACTCAATTTACAATAGGCTTCAAAAACTTGTCAGTCAATTGGCAGTGTTGGGTGTGGATATCTCTTAATAAGATGTCAATCTCACGTTTGTTAGAAGCCTTCCATCACCAAAACGGGACACACATGTCATTGTTTGGAAGCATAGGCCAGAGTTTGATAGACTTTGGGGTTGGATAATTTGTTCAATAACTTCAAAGTCATTGAAAAAGAGATGAAAAGATCTGCAGCTGCATCTTCCAGTTCTTGGTTACAAAACATAGCTTTTGTGGCTCAGCCAGTCACTAATAATGAGAAAGACAGTTTTAGTGCTAGTACTCCTAGTACTAATGTTAATACTGATAGCTTAGCTATCACTGCAGCGGACATCAATGACAATACCATTTATGCCTTTATCTCTGAGCAGTCAAAGAGCTCACAGATCACTCATGATGACCTGAAATAGATCCATGAAGATGACATTGAAGAAATTGATATCAAGTGGAATATTGCTTTGATAAGTATAAGAGCAAGAAGGTTCATGAAGAGAACTGGGAGGCAGATCAAGATTAATGATGGGGATACTGTTGGATTTGACAAGGGAAAGGTGGAGTGCTACAACTGTGGCAAGTTTGGGCATTTTGCTAGGGATGCAGAAGCCCCAGGAACAAAGGAAGAAATTCTTAAGCCGATGATTCTTCTTCCAAAGCTATGGTGGCAATTAATGGTGCTGGATATGATTGGAGCTTCATGGCTGATGAAAAAGAAAGTCCAATCAACATGGCTTTGGTATCTGAGGTGCTTACTGAAACAAATTGCTCAGATACATGTGTCTCATTAAGCGAATATAAGTCTCTAAAAATTAAATTTGATAATATGTCTGAAGAGCTTGCTAAAACTAGTTATAGCTTAGCAAACCATAAGAGAGGCTTAGCAGTTTTGGAAAAATAAATTGTGCACTAAAAGGAAAATGAATCAAAATTTTCTGAAATAGTAGTATTGCTTAATAGGGATCTCTCTCTTAAAGATACAACCATAAGTATGCTAAAAGAAGAACTAGAGAAAATTACAGTAGCTTAGGACAACTGATAACATCAAATAGTTCTGAATATTAAGTGTCAATTTCCACCGATAATGCTCGTATTTTATATCATTTATATGGATTGACGCTTGTTTTCCTCTATATTTCACTTTCAGGTTATTTACGAGCATTGGAGCTAATGAGACGCGGATTTGGAGAGTTTATTGAAAATATATGATACTATGCCCATTTTGGAGTAGTTACGGTGTAACTCATCTCTCACATTACGCCGTAACAAAAGCGTGACTCAGAAGACTAACTCAACAGAAGATTAAGGCGTAACTCCATATTAGGATTACGCTGTAACTAATTAGGTCAAATGATGTTCCACGCCGCTGCAAGCTACGCCGTAACTCTTTCAACGATTACGGCGTAATCATGATTTTGTAACGTATATTGAAGATATGGTGTAACTCATTCTATGTGTTACACCGTAACCAGCTTTTCCAGAGCAATTTACGAAGATATTGATGTTACGGCATAACTCTTAACTTAAGTTACGCCGTAACTAGATTTGACCTATAAATACCAGCCCTAAATTATGCATTTCACATCATTCACTCCACACACAAAGCAGAGAACGTGAGTGGGGGACTGAAGGCAGATCTTGAGGAGCATACGGGGCCATCTCCAAGGGAGAAATCACTCCCTAACGATAAGCATTAGCGATTTATCATTTCTTTTACTTTCAATTCATGTATTTCATTATGTCAAACGCTGAATTGATTGTTTCAGTTAATATGATCGGCTAAGTACCTCTGGTGCTAGCCTAGTTATGATTCCTTAATTGTTATGTTTATGTTTACATTGCTTCCGTATATTTGTTTCTAGAATATGCATGCATAATTTGTTGGTAGCTACCCTTGTTTCGGTAGTTTTGATTAGTTGAAAAGTGCAATGTTTCAATTTTTCTAAAGAAGATTATTAAGACCCCCTAAAACGCTATTTGTACCTTCGTTTCTTTATTATTTTTATTTTTATAATTTTCTGTTTATTATAAAACTACAAAACTGAAAGTACGAAACATAAAATATAAAGTTTAACAAGTCAAAAGTATTAAATGGACAAAAAAATATGAAATATAAACTAATAAAAATCTGTTTTCTACTTACGAATTTAAAAGATGCACTTTTTTATACTTTTTTGTGAGGTAAGGGGTACCAAATAGTAGTATCTTATTTTTAAACTATAAGTTTTTTTTTTTTTTTTTTTTTTTTTTTTTTTTTTTTTTTTTTTAAACGACATGAAATTGTTACTAACTTGTCATTTTTTGTTTTGTAATAATCTTTATTTTTTCCTGTTGAATACATTATACTTTTAAATTCTGTCTATTGTGTGTATCTTACAACCATTTTTGCCCTACTTGTTAATAGGAGTGTTGATAGATGAGAAGTGTAAAACTGTCATGAAATACATACAATAAACATAATTCAAAAGTAGAATGTATACAATAAAGAAAAAATAAAGATGATTACACAACAAAGCAAAAAGTGTCAAGTTGATTACATTTTCGTGTCATTTTCTCAAGGTTTTTGTCTCTGTCTTGCAATAATAATTATAAGCATGGCTCTAAAAGGCGCGTCATGGCGGCGCCAAGGTGCCGCTAAGGCGTGAGGCGTGGCCTCCATATTGCGAAATGAACCAAGGCGTCGACTCTAGGCATGACGTGAGATGAGACGGTAAAAAGCGCGATAAGGTGCGCTTTGTCGTGAGGCGTTTCAACTCCGATAAATTTATTTTAATGAAGAATATTACATGTAAGTATAGTATCTTAAATTTATTCATTATTTATAACATTTTTATTTAAACTCGATATATATGAAATATGATATAAATATATAAATATTTTCATATTTTGTGCTCTATTATGTCATGTCTTAAAAACGCAACATTTCGCCTTGACTGCTAAAATATGAGGCTTGACCACGCCGTCATTACACGCCTCACCTTATTTATATCTACCTATACTATAAAGGAAGAGCTCAAAATTACTGAGGAGCTTCTAAAAATTGACACATCAGGAGCAAACCATCTCTCAAATTTGGCCAAGTAAGCATGCAACAGTAGCTTACTGTTTGGCCTTTGAAACTTCTTACCTTGCAGTATGATGTAAAGTGATTAAATCACACACACCACCACCATTTTCTCATTCTTCCTCTCTCCTTTTTACCCTACTCTCTCTCATCAAATTTTTATGGACCTGCATTACACAATATGGTCCGTTAGCTTCTTTTGACTTTATGTTACATTTTTTGTGATATTCTACTGATTTATATAATAATAGAGTAATACCTTTCAATCCTGAATTTTGTGTTCAAATGACTAATTAGTTTGTGTTTTTAGTTCTCTCGCTGTGTTCTTGGTGAGGTTTTTTGGAATTGATATTCTTGTGATGTTTCCTTGGTTTTATATTTATGAGTTTTAAATATGTGCTTATATTATTCATTCTATTGGTTTGGTTGCAGATTTTGATTTTCAATGGACTAGCATGGTAAAACTGTTACGAATTGTCGTGTAGCAAGAATGTTTATAGAGGTTGTGTATATGCTCTAAAGTGGATCTATCACCTTGCACAGTTGAAATCTCAGGTTAGAGAAAATTTATCATTAACTTCAAAATTTTGGATGAAGACCCAACAAAACTTGTTGAAATACTACTGTTGTAGCCTTGGGTTTATCATTTATGTTAGATCTTGCTAGATATATTATCATCAATGTTTGTTTTTTCCTATATTTCATCATTTTATGATGTCTCACTTTGTATTACATGGTAATTCTTTTTTAAGTGAAATCTTTTTAGATTTTTGAGTTTTTTGTGAATGATAAGTGTTAATGATGCAGAAACAGATGGCAATGAATATTGATTCTAGAAGAGATCAAATGGAACAAGTATATATCACGGGTGATTTTCTTGTTGCCAACATACAAAATTATATTCAAGTACCGTTAAGACGGATACATCGCTAGAAAGAATGTTGAGTGGATTATAGGTACGAACGGCAGTTGATGAATTTTTTTGTGTTTATGTCTGTTATGGATTTTTTTTAATTTAATATAATTATTATTATTTTTGGCTTCTTAAGTGTGAGTGTAAGGTTTGAGTAACCAAATATTCATTTTTGGCTACTTAGCGAAGTATCCAAATTACTGGTATACTTTTTTACTTAAATATTCATTTGCATTTTATTCTTCTTCTTTTGTACCAGATAAAAGAAATTTTATTTATATATTCAATATCTTACCATTTTTTTGTTGTTGTACATTAGAGGTGCTCGGGTAAGATAGACAAAAAAAATCTTCAAAGATAAGTTGGTAAGGTTTTGGTCACTAGATATGTCAGGTTGACTATTGAGGCAAACATGACTTCTCTTTTCTCCGGCCTAACTCTTGTGTCCCATCCACATCAATTCATTCATTGAAAAAAAGATTATTAAAAAAATTGGTTTTACCTCATTATTTCTTAATTTTATCTTCTTGGATACTATTCATAATTTGCTCCATTTTTGAAATATTTTGTTACTTACCGACAACATTTGTAGTATTATAATTACTGTATTGGGTGTGACTTGTGAGTGAGGTGACATTACTGTTAATAAATCACAAGCAAAATTATTTCAATCTCAAGAGACCAAACGTATAAGAATGAAAAGAGGAGCATGATTATAGATATAGAGTGGTCATAAGTCTTTGTGCACAGTTGAAAAAAACAGTAAAAAAGATGTGATATGAGTATGGGTCTATGTAGGGCTGAGCAACGGGCCGGAACCGAACCGAACCGACCCGAACCGACGTGACCCGAGAACCGATTTCACAAAAAACATGAACCGAAACCGAACCGAATCGGTTCGGTTCGGTTCGGTTTTGTGTCGGTTCGGTCGGTTCGGCCCGGTTTACATGCTTATGTGCGTGTTTGGTCGGTTTTGGGTCGGACCGAACCGAACCGAAAACCGACATCCGATAAGACCTAGAACCGAAACCGAACCGAAAATGGTCGGTCCGGTTCGGTTCGGTCCGGTTCGGCTCGGTTTTCCGGTTCGGCTCGGTTCGATCGGTTTTGTGCTCAGCCCTAGGTCTATGTATGATACCATCTTGTCATAATACCCAAAATGTAGTTTTTTAGGTCAAAGGTATGGAGCACAATATCTATTAGAGCATTCTCAATTATAACACCAATAACACAACGTCAGAGCCACATCAACTTTAACATTTAACATTTAACATTAAAATCCCCAAAAAACACCCACAACCATAACATCCCAATAACATCAATAACACCAATAACATTTCATATTTTCAATTTCAACCCCTAACCTAAAACAAACACTTCATTTATTAAAATAAAACAAACATTTCATTAAAATTGAAAACATATTACAATACGAGATTAAAAAAAATTACAACGAAATAAAAAAACACACTGCAAATAAAACGTTATAACAAATTAAAGGAAATGACGAGAATACGATCTACTGACGAGGTTTCAAGTTATATTTTTTGATGATTCGATATTTTTCGTCATTGATCCACTCCACGACCATTGGATCTTGCCCCTCAGTAGGCGTCATAAAAAACTTTATCTCTTCCAACCTTGTTAATCTGAGATCTCTTTCCTGCTGGGCCCGATACGCCGCTTCGGCGGTTTCACGTTTCATACGAAACTCGTTTGCCATAGTTTCTGTGAAATAAGCTGACGAGCTCATTCCTCCAGTGCATGTTCCCCCAGTACTTGTTGTAGTCACGGATCTTGCTTTCTTGGTAGCACGTTTCTTTCCCATGGGGCGTGGTTGTTCATCATTACCAAACAAAGCCTCGTTTGTATGGCTTGGCACATCGCCGGTTAAATCAACCGGTTCCAGCGTGTCCTATTTCTTACAATGACGCAAAACCTCCCAAGCGTCATCGAGACCAAACGGTGCTCCTTTGGATTCCTCACGATACCATTGCTTTGCCCGTTTCATCACATCCACCTCACTTTTCACGCTTCGTTGATCCCGTTGCGCACGTATGTAACAAGCGTTGAACTTTGTGCATATGCCGTTCAACGTTTTCCATTTGCTTGACATCATGTCCTTGGTGCGCCGTTGAAAGTTGTTTTTATTGAACTCATTACTGACCCGATACCAAAATGTATCTCTGGGTTGGCACTTTCCAACTTTAGGATCATCCGAAACAGCTATGTAACACCTTGCAAGTAATGCTTCCTCTGTTGAATTCCAACGCGCAGTAACGACAACCTTCTCTTCATCAGAATCAATTGGTTCGGGCTCGGGGTCTTTGGATTTCTTTGATTTTCGCTTAATACGACCTTTTCCTTTTTTTGGAGGAGACGTGGGTGTGTCAGGAACATCTTGTGTTTCAGTTTGTGATTGTTGTGACTGTTGTGTGAATTGTAGCTTTTGAAAGTTGGAGTTTAATTGAGTATTTTGTTGGTTTTGTTGTTGCCAATACAGAAGTGTTTGATGTTGTTGATACATTTCTTGGCTCGAGAAGCCTAGTGTGTTAGGGTTTGAAGATGAACCCGCGTTCGGGTTAGATGATGAACCCGGGTTTGAGGGATTCCACCCACCACCGAGAAGATTGAAGAAAGTATCGTCGTTGCCTCCCGACATTGTTTTTTTTTTGCAGTTAATTGAAGTTGAAAGATTGAGAGTATTGAGAAGATTTAGTAGTGGAAGTGTGAAAAAAATAGTGTTTTAATCGTGTATTTATAGTGGTAAAAAAATGTTTTTGATTTTTTTTTTTTTTTTTTTTTTTTTTTTTTTTTTTTTTTTTTAATTCTAGCCGTTAGGGGTGTTTTTTGAAATTGTTTTTAAAACTTAACGGCTAGTAGCCGTTAGAGGGACTGGTTTTGAAAAATTTTTGAATTTTTTTTTTCTGCGCCTTAACGCGCGTTGCTAGGTTAACGCAAGAGGACCAACGCCGTGAAAAAACATAACTTCCAAGGGGGTAACGCCGATAACGGCGTTATTTGCCTATTAACTGGCGTTACCCCGTTATGAATGGACATGCTCTTATGCATATATTATCAAATCACTTATTTTCGTTTGTTCTATCATATGTCATAATTATATTAGTAATGTATTCAAAATATTATAATTGTATTCAAAATATTACTAATGTAGTAGCCAAATTTGCTATTTTATGTTAATACAAGTATACAATCACTTGTAATGTTGTGATCCGGTTCACATGCCACCTTGACATATTTGAAAAGCTACATGCCGGTTAATATTCACAAAACAAGTATTGTATATATCATTACAAAAATTTTGTACAAAACAAGTAATATTTTGAGTATACATATCACAATAAAACATTTGTAAAATTACATTTGTATTGTATAACTTAGGCTGGTCGCATTCGAGGCATAAAAATCGGTTGGGTACCAAAGTTTTGCCTCCACAACCGATGTTAACATCGGTCCTCATGGTTGCGAGCATCGGTTGGCAATTCGGTTGGGCCACAAAGTTTTGCAATATCGAGTGAAAAGTCACTCGATGTTAAAGCTTCCAAATCTCATGTTCCCAACCATATTTGACGTATAAAATAAATACATTTTCAAAAATTGACCGTTTGGTCATTAAACTTAAAAAAAAAAAAAAAAAAAAAAAAAAAAAAAAAAAAAAAAGCTTGGGTCATCGACTGGGGCATCCGGGTCGTGTTAGGTCGCTGGAGAGAGAAAGCTGACGTGGCGCTGTATGACCCAGGTCGTCCCAGGTCACGACTGGGACCAGCCTTAGAGCTTCAATTTAATCCACAGTGATAATTGATATAACTTTACCTCTTTTAACTAGAAAGCAAAAAAGTTTTTTTGCTAACCTACATGTAACGATTTACAAAAACATCAAAACTTAATTAACATCTCGGGCCGTGCTTAGCACGGCCAAAAAGGCTCACTAGTAACTTTACATAATAAAGACAAAGGGAGTAGTAATCACTAATCAGTAATGTGTGGCGTCCTTTCATTTAACAAGGGAAAATCATTGAGTAACTATTTATATAAAAACAAAAACAATTTATTATAGATGTAAGACGTAGGAAGACTTGGAAAGACTGAGACATGAGAGTGGGGTATGAAGGAAAGTGGGGCATAAAACGTGGGTAGGTGAGAGGTCGCTTTTGAATTTGAAAGAATGCTACCAAATGTTTTAAAAACCGGTTTTTGAATCGACCCGGTCGAGTCACCGGGCACCGGTTCGACCGCCGGGTCAACTCGGTTTTTCATTTTTTATTATTTTATTTTTTTCGACCGGGTCAACCGGTTTTATCACCGGGTCAACCGGTTCGACCGCCAGGTCTAACCGGGTCAACCCGGTTTTCATAAAAAAATTTTGCAAAAAACCAAACCCGGCCGGGTTTCATGACCCGGGTCACTCAAAACCCGGCGGGTCTAACCGGTTGACCCGGTTTTAGAAACCCGGGTTTTTTTGACCCGTTTTAGTGGCCGGGTACCGGTTCGACCGGCCGGGTCGACCCGGGTTTGAAAACATTGATGCTACCTAATTAAATGTGATACATGCCTTCTTGTTCTGAAATCATTTGGAATTGAATGCAATACGTGATAAGTGTATGTTTCAGTCGTTACCTACAAAATCACCGTCAACATGACCAAACATACATGTAGTAACTTAACAGCTAATTTCTCCCATTTTTAGAATGAAAATTAATCTATGAAAAGCGCACAGCCACACAAAAAAACATAAATCCATTATTGTTCATCTTGTAGCACAAAAATTTACTTCAATCATATTCTCTAGTTACAACCTTAGTGATCATGACGACCCATGGAAGAGACACCACTCTTGTATCAACACAGTCGATGAAAACTCGACGAAGAATACTACTGTTTCCCCTGCCTTACCAAGGTCATCTTTTTACTCCTATGCTTCAGCTAGCAAACATTCTTCATAACAATGGTTTTAAGATAACTTTCATACATGCTCAACAAAACACTCCCACTTATTCAAACTATCCTCACATCACCTTTAAGTCCATATTTGATGGATTTTCTGAGATTGGAAAATATATGCCCAAGGAACCTGATGCCAGCTTTATCATTACGTACCTTAATGATAACTATAGAGAATCATTTACTCATTGCCTGACTGAGTTGTTGGCTGAACCAAATGAGCCACCAGTGGCTTGTTTAATAACGGACGCTGAATACTATTTCGCACAAGAAGTGGCTGACTCTATGAAGGTCCCTCGGATTGTGACGTGGGCATGCACTATTGCTTCGGTTCTTGTTTATGGTGATTTACAGTTTTTCTATGAGATGGGGTACTTCAACTATACGAAAGAAGGTATATTCTTACAAGGCTGTGTTTAATGTATGTGTTAAGTTCATTTGCATTTTCTTTTAAAAGCGTTTGCCAGTGTTATTGTGTTAATTATATAAACAAAACACTTATCACTGCACATATGATGAATGTAAACTTTGATTTTCGAAGTAAATTTGTTACCTATTGCAGTTTAACTTGTGGCTTTGGGCTAGGTCCTTAAAAAAATAATCAACCAAACACAATCATACTAATTACTTCATGGTTTGATGCATTCAGATTCAGAATATGAAAGGCCAGTGCCGAAATACCCGATTTTGAAAGTAAAAGACATCATAAAGATCGCGCCGAACCCAAAAGGTTTGGGGGAATATTTAACCAAAGTGGTTAAACAAATAAAGGCATCATCTGGAATAATTTGGAACTCCTTTATTGAACTCGAAGAACCTACACTTGAAACCCTTAACCATGACTTTCCGATACCAAAGTTCAGTTTAGGCCCACTTCAAATGTATTTTCCAGCATCACCAAGCAGTGTGCATGAACAGGACCGATCCTTTTTCTCATGGCTAGATGCACAAGCCCCCAAGTCCGTGATATACTTAAGTTTTGGTAGTATTGCACGTATAACAAAATTAGAATTTCTTGAAGTGGCTTATGCGTTGGCGAACATTGATTTTCCGTTCTTGTGGGTTGTTAGACCAGGGGTGGTTAAAGGCTCAGAATGGCTCGAGTGGTTGCCTGAGAAGTTTTTAGAAGAAGTGCGTGATAGGGGACGTATTGTGAAATGGTGTCCTCAGCAAGAAGTGTTAGCACATCCCTCAACAGGGTGTTTTTGGACTCATAGTGGATGGAATTCAACACTGGAGAGCATATGTAACGAAGTTCCTATGATTTGTTCACCTTGTGTTGTTGGTCAACCAATAATTGCAAGATACGTAAACGATATTTGGAAGATTGGTGTTTTGCTGGAGGATGGTTTTGAACGGGTGGGAATTGAGAGAGCGGTTAAAAGAATAATGTTGGATGAAGAAGGTGAAGAGATCAGACAGAGAATAAGCCGTGTGAAGAAAGAGGTAGACATCTCTTTTGATGAAGGTGGATCTTCACATCGGTCTCTAAAGATTTTGGTTGATTACATTTCATCGTTTTAACTTCAACGGTCTCTTGTAACAATATGTATTCCGGAAGGTTAATAAATGTTAAATTATGGAAATTCCTCCTTTGTGCAACTAATGTGAGGTTCAGTACTTTGTGGGAGTGGGATTACATAACTCTGGCCAAAAATGTGTCCACAGAACCGATACATAACTTCGGTTGAGCGCAATCAGCATACAGATGATTTATGTAGGTAAGTGTGTTGTGTGGTTCATCTATGTTAGTATTTAAGTGGTACTTTCATTTTAATGTTCTGTATAATATGATTTGTACTTGTGCATTAAACTTGCTGCTTTTTACTTGTTCTCTTTGGCTTTTAATTAATTCAGTGCTTAAAAAAACAGCAACTAAAGTATGAAGGTTCTGGTGTTAATGTTGACTGAAGGTGTTAATGTTGATTCATGCGGTTAGCATTCTCTGATGAGGCTGTAAAGCATTTGCTATAAACAGGTTGCAACGTGATGATGACCTGGTGTAGCAGCAGAGGGATACTCTATGTCAAGTTTTGGATTTGGGGGAAATGCACTTTCAAATCTGTAGTTAAATATATCTCAACACCAGATGCATTTAGCAGACCACCAAGGTTCACTTAAAAAGTAGTTAAAAGAAAACTCAGCTGACCGGTAAACTGTACAATAGGACTAGGTTCACGGGTCAATAGCATCAATACATGGTCACAATATGTGTTGCACTTAATGCTTTGGCTAAAATTAATATAACTCTAAAATTAATATAACTCTAAATGATTCGATTTATGATTGCAATAATGTTTTTTTGTAATAATATGTGGTGCATTATCCATTTAATTTGAAATCTTGTAAATAAAACACAAATGTTCTCATGCCAGTAAGACTCGATCCATTTTAACCATGTACAACAAATGGCCACCTGTAACAGTTTAATTTAACTTCAGCTAACGAGCTCTTTATAACTTGAATAGATCATATTGATATCAAAAAGCAATTTTTAGAGAACATACATCAATCCTCCGTTGTCCCATTTATACAAACAATCAAGATGTTACTCAATGACCCTTTAAAGAACGGCGTAAACAGATAGATACTGACGATAATTGGAAGTGTGAATCTCAGATGATTCTCATCAGGGTTTCTAATCTATCTTCTTCCACCACATTTATCTCGACATTAGAAAAGTCCTTCCACTGGTATGAAATTTCTTCGTTGCAGGTCACTTGGATGTTCGATAGGCCCTCTACAGAGGATGGTAGCTCATGAATTCCTGAACAACCCTTCATGTAAATTGTCCGTAGACCAACTAAATTTCCAAACTCTTCTGGCAACTCGCTCAAGCTTAAACAGTCTGAAATGTCGAGAATGCTTAGCTTTTGAATATTTGTAATTGATTCAGGCAGCTTTTCCAGTTTTGTACATGATCGAAGACTTAGTGTTTCCAAACTTGTCAGCTTACCAAATTCTTCCGAAATTTCACTCATCTCATTGCAGTTGGTGATGCTTACCTTCTTAAGGTAGACACTGCTACACAAAACCGATGGAAAATCCACTAAATCTTGGCAATAATCCATCTCGATTTCAGCTAATTTTGGCCAGACATTGAGGTTGTCGCTCCAGAGTTCCTCAAAAGCATTTCCTACTTTGCACATTATAAATGACACTTTCTGAATGTTTTGCAGTGCTAAAGTGGACCTAATGAAGGATGAGACTGTAACACGCTCAAGCCTAATTCTAGTTAGATTTGATAAACAGCCAAGAACATTGAGATTTTCAAAAATTGTTGGGTATAGACCATAGTTTGTGACATTTAGAACAGTCATTTTTTGCATCTCCTTCAAGAAGTCGGGTAGAGTGTAGGTCTTTGACATTAAGTTCAATACCAGAACTTCAACCTCAGGGACTTTCATGTCACACCATCTGGAAGAGAATGACTCTCCTGCAATCAACATTGTACTCAATTAGTACAAAGTAGTGTAAAACATGATGCACCATTCATAAATTCATTATCACCCCCTTTGTTCCCAAAAAACAGGATTTATATTTTTGAACCTAAACAAATAGTCTGCCCTTTTATTTATCAGCAAAAGTCAAAAGATAATATAAACGACCCATAAATCAAAATGTAGCTCCTCAGTTTCAAAACAATAAGAACAGGTTTTGTATGAGAAATTGAAACAAAACCTGTTGAAATAGACAAAATGCGGGCTTGCATTGGTTCTTGCATACTTTCAATTGACACAGGCAGGTCCTGTCCTGGTACATTTGTAGTCAATAAGTCTTCTTGCGCACTTATTTGCAATCTCGGTCTCTGTGCTATAGGTAGTTTACTATTCAGGTTAATAGCAAGCTGCCTCAGCAAATCGTGCTGTGTCACAAACTGCTGCTCACAATAGTCTACAATTGGAGTTAACTCTTTCTTAAAACTGCACAAAATATTAGAGAATTAGGACTAAAAGATTGTGACAATTGCACTATATAGAATGAAACCGATGTCCCTCTTATTTTGCAAAAGTTGAACAATTTCGAATTCAATGGGATAAAGTGTTGGTTCAAATTTGTAGAATTTAACGTTAGTAAAAAGTTTCATGAAGATTAGAAGATCCAAATTGACTTGAAGTGTGGCAAGTCAAAGTGTACATTTACTTATCCAAATTAATAAGTACTGAAACTTCACATACTCTGTAGTTGTTATACTGACAAGATTTCGGTAGGAAAGTTCACAGATTTTCGCGAGTGTATCAATGCCCTCATCATCATGGCTGTACAAATGTACCCACATATTCAAAAGAGCACTAGCTGGTATACTTTGATCCTCTAGAAATAAACCAAAGTCCAAGTAACATTCTTTTAAATTGTCTTCCAAGGCCTTAAAGCTTGTTTCTAGGCGCTCAAGAACTTCCT
This sequence comes from Chrysanthemum seticuspe, assembly GCA_019973895.1. Taxonomy (NCBI): domain Eukaryota; kingdom Viridiplantae; phylum Streptophyta; class Magnoliopsida; order Asterales; family Asteraceae; genus Chrysanthemum; species Chrysanthemum seticuspe. The sequence goes on along the minus strand of BPTQ01000006.1, from coordinate 77,494,271 downwards.
CATTTAGATCCAGAACCGAATGACCTTTAGACAATTTTCTTATCATATGTCTCCAGACCGACCAGTCTTTCCCGTCTAAGGACCCACCAACTACTGAAAGGGTGAGAGGGTGTTTCTTACAACATTTTACCATCTACATACAAGGGATAGAAACCGATTAGTCAAAATCTTAAGAGACACAGTAGGACATTAAGTAAAAGACTTTCTATATTTGTTTAAGTAGAACAAAATTTTACCTGCTTCACAAGATTCTCGTTAATAGTAGGACCAGGTTTCGCAGAGCGGCGAAAGAGAGTCTCGGCATCTTCATCACTCAATGGGTCAAATTGAAAAATATTATATCTTGGAATGACCATCCTAGAAGTGACTACAACTCGGTAACTTTGGATTTCAAATTCAAAGTTTTTAATAAACGATTCAGACCAAACATCATCCAATACTAGAAGTATAGGACCTGATACATTTTCACGAAAAAACCTCTCCAACTTATTCTGTGCATCTTCACTGCTTTGAAATGGAACTTGCTGACTGAAGGAATTTGGATTAAAGAGATTATCCACTATCACCATGAAGTTCGGTGTTTCTGAAACCGTAACAAAGAAAACATTCGTCCCAAATTTTTCTGTCCGAGGGTAAGGAAGTTAGTATCAAACGATCTTAAATTAACGAATAATTATATTTAAATGGAAAGCCTCCTCTAAGCAATTATTGTTTTGGTTCCATAATAGTGAGTAAGTGAGGTTTACTAAAAATTACTAAAATACATTTTCTCACGGAAGGGAATTAAATATGATGGTCTCGATAATATTTATGGGGACAAACAACGGTTACAAAATGGGCAAAGCTTATTCAAGTACTGATATATAGCATGTGTTAAGATGCTAAGATTAGTGGAACAATACCAATACATAATATGAAAGCTAATCAGATGGTGCATGGTTTGCAACTTTGGCTAGCAAGAAACCAAAAACCTTCCAATCATGTCGAAAGTTCAAATGCTGGTAATCCAATTAAACAAAGTTTATTTACTGGCAGCAAATGCAATACTAACAGGGACAGGAAGCATTTTTAAGTAAAGTTCCATACAATATATTATGAGCAAGTTCTATATAATCCTCAATTCTAATCAAAGTTAAAATCATCAATAGAGGCAGTCTATTATGCTAAAAGAAACTATTATATCCAAACAATACAATTGAAATAATTGTCATGAATTACCTAGAATATCAGAATCATGACATAGCATTTTCACCAGAGTAGTCTTCCCACATCCACCAGCAGCCGAAACAACCACAACCTTACTAACATCAAAAGTATCATCCACTTCCATTTTACTTCCATCATCATCATTATCATTGTTATCATCATTATCAATATTAGCAAGAACCTTAGCCTTAAGCTTCTCTAGTGGCTCCTTAAACGCAACGATACCTCTAGGAAGCCTAGGAACCGACCAACCCAATCTTTCTCGTTCAAAACCCGAATCTCCTCGTCTCGTAGAAACAGACATCGAACTACTACTATACGTCTCTTCAAATTTGTTCACATTAATTGTTAAACTCCTTAGGCTGTCATTAACTTGACCTATTTGTTCACCAAATTTATTCATTGTGACCAGTGTCCTTTTAATGTCACGGCTTTGATCAGCTTGAACATCAAGCTGAAAGAATCTTAACAAACTGGCATCAACTTCTTTGAGTTTTAGTGAGTGAGTAAATCTTTTGAAAAGGTTCCATTTTATTTTCAAGCATTTGTATACAAGTTTCTTAGCTTCTTCTATTTCATTAGCAAACATATCGGACTCCGAAGGCGAACGATCGAGTTCGAGATTAAGTTTACGGATTTCTTCAATCCTTGGGTTTATTCTGTCTAGAGTGGAATTCAGTTGTCTCAGTTGGGGTTTGAAATTGGCTGTTGTTTTTAGTACATGTATTACTGCAGAAGTTAGTCTTGAAATGGGTTCAGAAAGTAGATCAACAGACATTTTTCTTGCTGCTAGAAATGAATATGGTATTCGGTGGATTGGATATGAGTTTGATGATTTGCAGATAGTTTTCTTTAGATTCTATACTCTGGTTTGAGTTTTACTATTGGAGCTTTGAGTCAACGCGTTAGAAACATGCGGCCAAGTGGCCGACTACTTGCTCCCATCAAAATTATGAATAGGACAAAAAACATAGACTTTACAAGTCTTCATAGTTCAAAGTAATAACCGTTCGTCCTTATGGTTCTCAAAATGACACCGCAAGTCCTTTTGTTTTTATTTTTGCGTCATAATTCCTTATAATGAAGTTTGGTAACACTACCAGTTTCTATCTCTAACGATCGCTAGCTTTCTCCGTTAACTCCCACATGTGTTGTCCATTTCTAACGATCGTTAGCGTTTTTGCACGTTTTCACACGGTTTTTCATGTTTTCATCCGTATTTGCTCGTTTTCATCCGTTTTTGCACGTTTTCGTCCGTTTTTGCACGTTTTCGTCCATTTTTGCACATTTTCGTCCGTTTTTGCATGTTTTCGTCCATTTTTACACGTTTTCGTTCATTTTTGCATGTTTTTGTTTGTTTTTTCAGGTTTTCGCCCGTTTTTATACGTTTTCGTCCGTTTTTGCATGTTTTCATTCGTTTTCGCACCTTTTTCATTCGTTTTTGCACGTTTTCGTCCGTTTTTACACGTTTTCATCCGTTTTTGTACGTTTTCGTATGTTTTTTCACGTTTTCGTCTATTTTTTCATGTTTTCATCTGTCTTTGCACGTTTCCGTTCGTTTTTGCACGTTTTCGCCAATTTTTATACGTTTTCATCCGTTTTTACACGTTTTCGTTCGTTTTCTAATGTTTCCGTCCGTTTTTTCACGTTTTCGTTTGTTTCTTGACGTTTTCGTCCGTTTTGAACGTTTTCATCTGTTTTTTCATATTTCCGTTTGCTTTTACACGTTTTCGTCCATTTTCCAATTTTTCTTCGGTTTTTACATGGTTTCATCTATTTTACACGTTTTTACATGTAAACAGACAAAAAACGTGCGAAAGCATGCAAAAACAAACGAAAACGTGCGAAAACAAATAAAACATGCGAAAACGGATGAAAACGTGCATAAACGGACGAAAACATGCCAAAACAGGCGAAAACGTGTAAAAACATGTGAAAACGTAAAAAAATGAACAAAAACGTGAAAAAACAAACAAAAGCGTGAAGAAACAAACTAAAATGTGCAAAACGGATGAAAACATAAAAAATGAACAAAAACGTGAAAAAAAACGAACGAAAACGTGCAAAAACGGACGAAAACGTGTAAAAACGGATGAAAACGTGTAAAAATGGGCGAATTCGTGCAAAAATGAACGAAAACGTGCAAAAATGGATGAATACATGAAAAAATAGACGAAAAAGTACAAAAACGAACAAAAACGTGCAAAAACGGATGAAAACGTGTAAAAACAGATGAAAACGTGCAAAAACAGACAAAGAACGTGCGAAAACGGATGAAAACATGCAAAAACGGACGAAAACGTGTAAAAAGAACGAAAACCTGAAAAATTGAACAAAGACATGCAAAAACGGACGAAAATGTGTGAAAACTGACGAAAACGTGCAAAAACGGACGAAAACGAGCAAATGCGGATGAAAACGTGCAAAAAAGCTAACGATCGTTAGAAATGGACGACACATGTAAGGCACATGTGGGAGTTAACGGAGAAAGTTAACGATCGTTAGAGATAGGGACTGATGGTGTTACCGAACTTCATTATAAGGACTCATGACGTAAAAATAAAAACATAGGTACTTGTGGTGTTATTTTAGGCAAATTATAAGGACGAATGGTGTAATTTTTAAATATTTGTAAACTTTATTAATGGAAGTTCAGTTCACACTCGCACTCCTAATTATTGTTTTGCAGTTTTCAATTTGCCAATACGTAGGTGTTAGGTGTGTGTAAAAACTAACGCTGTGTTCTAGAGGAATTTTTTATAAATGGAAAGAAAGAAAAGTAGGGGATAGTAACAAAAATTGTGTTCTCAACTTGAGTGGAAGAAAAACATATATGTCGTCACTTCTTTTATACTCTTCACTTTGAATTTCACTATTATACCCCCTTCACACACAAAAAGTAAAAGATAAAAAATATTTGCATCAAGGTGATGCAATCTTTCAAGATTATTCCTTGACCACGAAAGTAAACCCAACAACTGATTGGTTCATGTTTACATATATATAAGAGTCCAACAAATGAATCGAAACTGGATAATAATTTGAAACCTAGCAAAACAAATCCTTATAGACAATGGTTCAAACTAAGAGCATATGGTACGTAATTGGTAAGAAATGGCATTTTTTTATTTGGGCATTAATGAAAGAAGAAAGGGTATTTTAGATGAAATTAGTTCTGTGAATATGAATATGAACCAAGATATTTTGTAAAAGAATTGAACAACTAACATCAGTTATAATCTTTGTTGGAAAAAAAAAATATGGATGCGGGTGATAAATCCGTGACACACATAAAAGGTAAGCAGATGGGATAAGAGGTATTTTTGTCAAAAATCTTTTTATAATTTTTTCCTTCATTAGCAGCCCATATATGGGCGAAAAGAATTGGTCAAATAAATCAACGAATGATCCTCCCGGTCCCTCTCCACCGCACATTCACTTTCACACTTCGCTTTCGTTCCTCTACTTCACTTTCTTTCCCAAGTCAATCAATGTCAATCTTGAAAAAACAGTGAAAGTAAATGTGTGTAAGTTATTTCTGTTTAAACTTATTGCATTTGCAACCATAACTTGAGTTAAGGTTTAACCTCCTGTCACGTTTGCGTCACGTCAGCTTTAACATTTCACCTTAACTCACCCAAAAAACACCCACTATCATAACATTCTCAAGGTTAAACTTTAACTCATCAACAATTTACAAAAACAACTCCTCATTTAAGGGCAGGAAAAAAAAATGAAATAACGCACGTTATGGTGGTAACGTGCAACCTTTAACATACAAATAACTTGGATGACGGTGTGGTTAACTTGGGTTAACTTGCAAATAACCCCACCGTTGCAAGTGCTCTTATAGTTTAATAGTTGTAGGCACGTTTGTCATTATTTATCTAAAAATAAGAAATGTTTGTATAGTAAGAAAAATTAACGTTAAACTCGTCATTGATAAAACTAACGGTGCGTCTAGTATGCTTATAAAAACCAGTATAACTATTTGTTTAATGTTTAGATAGAAGAATATTATATATCACTGCGTATAAATTGTTGTTTGGTTTGTTTAATGAATCATTCTAATAAATTGTTGTTTAGTTTGTTTAATGAATCAGAGTAAGGATCAAATAAGAAGAAAAATAAGAATGAGAAGAGTGAGAAGAAACTACAACCATGCATATAAGATGCACTTAGAGCAGTCCCAACACCAACGCCATAACGGCGTTTTTACGCAAATAACGGCGTTATGCCGTTATCACCCTTGGACCTCCGGCGTTATTTCAGCGTTAGTCCTTCCCCGTTAACTTTTTAACGCCCGTTATTTGGGTTTTTTCTTTTCTTTTTTTTTTTTTTTTTTTTCTTTTCTTTTTTCATTTATGCCCCTAAATGAGGGGTTGTTTTTGTAAATTGTTGGGAATGTTATTGGTGTTATTGGGATGTTATTGTTGTGGGTGTTTTTTGGGGATGTTAATGTTAAATGTTAAAGCTGATGTGGCGCTGACGTGGACGGTGTTATTGGTGTTATGGTGTTATTGTTGGGAGTGCTCTTACAAAAGTAGATGCATCTCCTCTTAAAATTCTTCATCTTATTTAAAATATGTGGTTAGAAACCTTTCTCATTCTTCTCATATTAATATTATTTCTCACTAGATCTCTTCCCTAATGAATCATTCTAAGTAAGATAAGTAAAATTATTAAGCTGAAATGGTGAAAATATAAATAAAAGTGTAAGTTAATGAATAATTCATAGTAAAATAAGGACAAAATGGTTTCACAAGAATAACTAATTACGAGGCAATCTGACTCGTGCATTGCACACGGGTTGTATATAAGTGTTTATAGCGTAATGTTTGGCACTAATTTTGTCGTGGTTGAAACGCTCACTTTTTTGTTGGTCAATAAGTCTCTAAGTTGTGACGTTACCATAACATTTGTAGTCTACAAAGTTCAGAAATAGACATTGTATAAAGACAATAGGTAATGTTAAGGAGAATACATATTCAATGAAAAACATTGGCTTTCATATGCTTAACCAACATTTTTTTGTGGTGAAGACAGCTTTGCTGCTATAATCTTGGTCTTAGTCCAAAATTGTTTTGGAGAACCACCAGAAGCAACATCAACTTGACTTCCAGATTGAGACTGGACCACATTTGCTTGAAAATCACCTTGAGATTGAGCATCAGTTTAACACCGAGGTTTTTCATTTCCTTCAAAGTTGTGACATGTAACCTTTGCCTTCTTCTTTGCTGTGACTTTTGGCTGGGATAAACCTGTTTTTTGAGACTGTTGTGTACTGCCTTAACTTCCTGTTACACCTCCTTGCCCAAGACATGTTTTCTTGTTGTGTCCAGCATTGCCACATATACCACAAACCACACTCTTACTAGACTGTGACAAGTTACTGGTTTTGTCACTATTAACATTTTCAGTAAAAGCCCTAGTTCTTTTCTTTCGTGGCCTACCTAATGGTTTATGATGTTTAGGTGGAAGAATGCTTGTAGGCACTTGTGACTTATTCCAATTTTGATAACCATTTATTGGCTGGATGTAGTATTTATAAGTTTCTTCCCAAGTCTTAAGCAAGTAACATGGATGAACCCATGATTCAACAGATCCTACTTGCATTCCATTGAAGCTCATATAGCGATGGGTAGCAACATGTTTACATGGCATACCTGTAAGCTCCCATCTTCTACATGTACAAGCCCTAGCTTCAACATTCAGAAAACACTTATCTCCCCATCCACTGACCTGATACTTATCTCCTTCAACCCGTAAAACGGTGTACTTATAAGCTTGTTTCTTTATCAAGTCTAACATGAGTGTTGCCTTTGGTGTTAATGGTTTAGCACACTTGTCAATCACATTCACAACATTCACTATTCTTTTCATACAGTATTCTCTAATGTATTCCAAAGCAGTAATGATGGGTTGGTGTCTACCTCCCAATAGTTTGCCATTGAACACCTCACACATGTTATTAAGTAACACATCAGAATGAGCCCTCCCTACACATTTATACAATATGTTTGAGTTATACAAACAACAGTGTTGAACAATGTCATAGAACAAAAGATGTACACTTAGACATATATTTGGTTAGTACATGAAAAATGCGACCTTGACCAATGGGTTGGTGGTATCTTACTTAACCAAGCATGGGCAGGTTCGCTAAAAATCTTGAATGCCAGCATGGCTACCTCAAATTGTTGGACGGTTGTTACTGCTGCACATCTCCACAAATGTTCCTTGTATGCTTTAGCATTCCATTGCAATTTCATATCATCATGGATGTGCTTCAAAAAATATATGTGTTCAACACTAGAGAATACTGCTACTAATGCTGGAATGATACCCTAACAAATAAACATCAATTCATTACTAATAAAAGTAGCATTTATCAAAAATACAAGTGAATATAATCAACTAAAAGGTAACATCACCTTTTGCCTGTCGCTGATAAAAGTGTAGTTTGAGTTTGGTTGCATGTCAAGATCATCTCTTAGACATTCAAGAAACCAAATCCATGAGTCTCTGCTTTCATCTTCTGCAACCGCATAGGCTAAAGGGTATATTCTATTGTTGTTGTCTATACCGACTGCTGTAAGAAGCTGACCAGGAAAATGACCCCTCATAAAAGCACCATCTAACCCCAACAACTCTCTTTGACAAGCTTTATATCCTTCTTTCAAAGCAGCTAAGCATAATACATTCTCTTGAAAACTGTGGTTGGACTTGTTGCATCTGTTGCAGTTTGTACACTTATCCTAACTGTTATATTTGGGTTTGTTTTCTGCAACTCTTCAACATGGTCTCTTAAAAGGGTGTATTGCTACTTATGATCACCCATAATCTCATTTTCTGCCTTGTTTTTTTGCCCTTAATGCCTTTTTCATAGACACTTGAACTTCAAACTGTTTAGTGATCTGATCTTGAACAACCCTGATTGGAATACTTGGATTGACTTGAACTTGGTCAGCTATTTGCTTTGAAAGAAACTTGTAGTCACAAGCTTTAATCACTTTTGATTGCAAACATTTGTGTTCATCCCTGAAAGTTCGAACACTCCATACATCTTTAGCTGTATTTTTGGCTACATACAACAACCATGGGCAATCTATTGCTTGCTCCTTGAGTGATCGCAAATATACATCTCTTCCAAGGCCTCTAGTTATCGGACCAGTTTTCCTCTTTGGGGTTGTTCCCAGCCCAACACCTTCACTTGTAGCACAAACAGGTATTTTTCCAAGACACCTAACCCTAATTCTCTGTTTGTCATTTTTAATGAGTTGCAATTTCCTCCTAGTATTTATTGAAAGCGGGTTGATCTTATCTTTCACTTCTTTTGCAATTACAAAAGTTTGACCACAGAAAAAATATATTTCGTCCTCTACTTGTGCTGCATCACTTAACTTTTGTTTCTTGTATGCCCTCATTTTTTTCTTCCTAATAACATACTCATCCTCATTCTCAAAACCACTTGCAAAATCATTATCATCTAACAGATCCAACTCACTTTTCTTTAAAAACAAATCATCTGGTATCTGGCTGGAGCTACCTATATATGGTAACTCTGTAGTCTCAGTCACTTTGAACAGATTAACATCAACATCAGGCTCCTCAAAAGTATTAGCCTCATCAACAACTGTGTTTCCATCTCGATTGTTCTCAATATCATCATCATCACTCACATAACTATCTGTTTCACTCACATTGTCATCACTTAAAGCTTAATCAATTTCACATACCTGTACAGATGTACCTTTTTGGATATGCTCAACAGGATTACATATTTCCTCCTCTTGATGACCTAACTCTTGATTATTTTGACATACCTCTTCAGGACTATCTATTTGGATATGCTCAACATGTTTATCTATATGCTGGTTGACATCACCTACAACATCTTCAGTTTGACAGAACTCTACAGATAAAAACAAGGGTTTTGTTTCTGGCATCTGACTAGATTGTACCAAAGTCTTGATTTCCAAAGGTTGATGTGTAACCTGACATAAATCCTCAACCACAAATTTATAAACAATGTTTTCTAAGAACAATTTGTTTGAGCAATATGGAACAATAGCAAGAGATGCCTTTTTTCTTTGTTGCATCCACATCAGCAATAACTGTCCTAATTGAATTTGGTGACATTTCATCAACATCCATTGTTGTCTTACCATTTTCAACATAAACTTCTATCATCTTATGGTCATCAACAGGATCTTTCAATATTTCTAAATTTGCACTCTCACTTAAGCTATACAAACCATCATCTAAATTACTACCAGGCTTAACAAAGTTAGTAATTTTTTGAACCAAGCTCGTAACCCAATTCATACATAAGAACATCCAACTCTTCAACTGACACACTATCAACATCAACCAAATCAACACACTGTCATACCCTAATATTTCTAACATAGTCAATCCCTAATCACACAAATAAGATACTCCGCCCTGATGTGCTACGTGTGTACAAGTTTTAAATTTATAAAAGGTGAATTACCAATATTACCAATAACACATACGAGCAAGTATACTCGTCCGTTATAGCAAGATTATGAAGGAAAGTCGGGATCGTTCGCAGGGATTTGAGTGAATCTAAACACAAGTTTGAATTAACGGAGTCTATCCAAAACATATAACAAAGCAAATAGATATAATGGAATTCAGATGGTTAAAAACTACACTTGCTTAAACTAGTTTCATATCATAGATTAATGTGATTGTGTTAACCTCTTAACATGTTGGTTATGATAATTAGTTGGAAGACTAATCTATTGTTCTTACAAGTTAAACCTTCGTCAAGATTTTAGTTCATAAAAACAAGCATTACGTTTAACCAATCAATTCAAGATCAATTCAAGTTTCATAAGTCTACATACATAAACTTAAACACAAAAACATCCACTTGTTCATCAAATTGCTTAAGAAATGGTCAATACAAAAGGTAACCGATCATAGACAAAAGGCTACAATTGTGTTAGGAATTGGAAATTCCATAAGTTAAAGAGTCAGTCACCCCAAATGTTAACTAGCCTAAGTTAGCTCGTAGACTTGTCATTATTTACATTATTAAGTAGTTTCTTAGTTAGTGTAATGCAACACCGTGGAGGAAGGACGGGTCTTTACCCATTGTATACCTGATCCACAGGCCGTCAGGAGGTCTTTTAGTTTGTAACCTATAAATACCCTCTACCTTGCAAGGTAGAGGGTTGGATGTTCACTTGGAATCTAACCTTCCATGAGTTTTCTCTTACTAGAACATCTCCCTTTCTCTCTCTAAAACTTATATACGCCTATATTGCTAATGGTTTAATGTGATTATGAAATCCTATATCTTACAATTGGTATCAGAGCCATGGTTTGATCACTCATCTTTCATGCTCTTTGTTTTGGTGGATTTCATAAGGTTCTTGGGGTATTAAGGGGTAGGAGAGTTTGATTCATTTGGACAAATTCTAGTGTTAAAGTTTGAATTTTGCTTGTACTTTTGTGTTTAGGATCATCATATGTGTTTATGTTTTGAATTGGAAGGCCTAAATCATTGTGGTTTGGTTGTTTTTGATTGATAAAGTGGTTATTTGTGAACATAGGACAAAGCGAGTTGAGTCTCGGACTTGTTTTTCTTCAAAGCGAGTTGCTTTGTTATTGGATGAGAGTTGGTACATGCGGCTTAGCTGTCTAGCGAGTTGATCTTTATGCGACTTGAGTTCTAAGCGAGTTGTTTCTTTAAGCGACTTGAGATCTAAAGCGACTTAGCTATTTAGCGAGTTGTAACGCTAGCGAGTTAATTCAAGCGACTTGGTGTTCAAGCGAGTTGATACTAAAGCGAGTTGGCTATTTAGCGACTTGATTCATTAAGCGAGTTGATTGTGTTGCGAGTTGATGCTAATGCGACTTGGCTATTTAGCGAGTTGACTGATTAAGCGAGTTGTGTGGTTAGCTACCTGTTCATTTAGACTTGTTAATTCTTCGTGATACATTCTTACGGTTGTTCTTTTGATTTAGTAAAATCCCGTGAAAGAATCAATTTCCCGGTTTAATCAAAGAATAGTAAAATACCGTAGAGTCCAACATTCATGGCTCACTCTACCGATCCAGTAATATCTAAAGTACTCGAACTTTATGACACTGTGGACTGCAGACAAAGTATGCACTATTCAGAATGTTTGACCTTAACAGATTCGTCATATGATGATCTAAACCCATCACACTTTGAGTTCAACACAAATGAACCCCAGCAGAAATTACTTATTGAATGCAGTATTGAACCCTATTTACAGCTTCATTCTCACATATCACAAGTTTTATCCACATCCATGGATCGAACATGCAGTGCTCTTTTCCGTCAGGAATTTCCTTCACTAAAGAAAACAATGTTGCTATACCTGGAACAATTGAAGAACCAGCTCACCAACGAGAAGATAATAATAAATGATTCCTTGGGTGTACTTCAGATGATTCACAAACAATTCCTGCCATTTATCAATAAGGAATACTCAGCAGACTTTGATCAACAAATCTCAAGTATCACCTTTAAAAGGCATACTGGAATGGAAATTCAGGAATTTTCCAATATACTCATCCAATTAATGGATAATATGGAGAGGTACATTAATGAAGCAGCTAAAGCAAATGAAGTCCAGGATCAACTGAAAAACAACAACGAACTTCCAGGGGATGCTGTGATCAGAAAGTTGAACGAATGCAGAGCATCATCAGTTGACTACAACGATGAAATAGGAATAGCTTCAAATGTTATATCTGCTGACGATAAATACAAAGAATCAAAGATTGAGGAGCCTGAATCTGTCAGAAAGTCATTAATGCCCAGTACAAGCAATGAGGATGCAAGTGTCAGACCAATGGATGATCAGGTGTCATCTGATGCGCTACCCTTGAATGATCAACACAATGTATCTGGTAATGTATCCAAACCATTTGAATTTATAGATACACATGAGTCTGATAAATCTAATATGGTTGAGACTGAGTCCGTATGTTTTAAAACTAATGATATGGTTTCAAAAAGGGCACTTGAGGAACTTTCTTACAAATATTCAATTCTTGAAGAACACTGCATTTCCTTGGAAATTGCACTACAGCAAAAGGAAGAAAATTCTCTTGTTTCAAATGCATGCACAAATCCAGAATTCCCAGAATTCCGTGAGTTTTTTGAAATTAATTAGTTAAAAACTCAGATTCTAGACAAAGACTCAACCATTCGTAACCTGAAAAAACAAATATCAAACACTCAATTGAACATGAATGCGGATATTAATTATGATGCTTGTAATGAAATTAAGTCTAGAAATGAGGAACTAGCCATATGTGTTGCAAAATTGCTAAGAGAAAATGAATCCTTAAAGAAGAATCTTCTGGAGTGTAGGACCAAACAGATTGATAAAATCAACTCTATGACATCTGACATAGATGCCCTCAAAGACCAAGTTCAGGATAAGAGTTTCACTATCGTTGCATTAAGAAATGAGATTAGGAAAATTACAGGAAATAGAGTGAATACTAAACTCACAAAACCATCAACTTTGGAGAAATCAACTGTTCATAATGCCACTAAACGCCCTGTAACTAGGCAACCCAATGCATTTAAGACAGAAAGATTTAAAGCTTCAAAATCTAAGCTTGCCCCCCAGGTTGAAAATAATAAGGTTTTTGTCGAATCCAGTCACTTCACAAAGTCATTCCAACCGTAGGAAAGACAATTTCTAGCAGATGGCTTAGAAATCTAAGATCAGGAATTTAAGGAGTCAAATGACAGACCAATCCACTAAGAAGCAATTTTAATGCAAAAGGACCAATGATCAGAACAGGAACATAGCTTCATCTAACTTTGTTAGCAGTTGTTTTAAGTCGGTTCCTACTGGCAGACTCTTTAAGTTTACAGGTACCAAATGGACTTACTCACCCAGAAGTTGCCTCAGGTGGATCCCCACAGGAAAAACCTTCAAGAATGTTGAACTTAAAGAGATGTCCATTAATGATACTTCAAGATCTGACTCTTTTAATTCAATAATAGAGAATATACCTGTCACTAACCCACCCATTTGCAATAATTCATGTGCTATTAGTGCAAAGTGTCCACAATCTGTTTCACGTATTATGCTCAATTCGTTCATGAACATCATGACCTAGTTTCCATCAGAACTGAAGAATGCTCACTTTGGAATGATAGCCTGTCAGAATTGATACACTTCGTACTCTGACTCCTGATCACCTCTATTCAGGACTCGTACTTAATAGGTTCTCTTTTTCCAAAAAAAAAATAAAAAAAAATAAAAAAGTAATTAAGATTTTTTTTTTCAAACTTCATTTTCTAATTTCACATTTTTTATTAGTCATTATTTCACTCTTTGATACTCTAGTTTCTGTCATCGATAACATCTACGATCCTAGAAATGTCATTCAACAATGTCACGGGATTTTAGATGAAGTTTGAACAGAGTAGTAATAATTTTTTTATTTATTTTTATTTATTCATTTAGGTCCCTCATACTCTTGCTGTAGTTATCTCATAATACTATATCAATCAATGAGTTCTCCTTTCCTCGTATCATTGATTGAGGGGGAGGATTGTGCATCTGTAGCTGAATCAACACTTATGCATGCTTTACTTGAGTGAGTTGACTGTTGCATACTATGTTGTGATTAAATTAAGCTGAAACAGTTCATCTAATGTTTGAGGGATTTAATTTGAGTATGGTGTGATTTGTGTGATGATATTTTACTCCTTAAGATATGCGAGTTGCGTTATAGTTATATGAGAGTTGCTATGGTATATTAAGCGAGTTGCTATGTTGTGTCTGTATGCGAGTTGCGTTGTCAAGTAGAGGGACTAAAAGTGACAATTCCCATATCTGTGTACCGTATATGCGAGTTGCATTTACAAGTAGAGGGACTAATAGTGTCAACTCGCTTTTAGTATTCTCCTATGTATGCGTGTTGTATGTCATGGTCAAAATCACTTTTATCATCTTGGTCAAAACACGCATTAACTATTCTCTCTCAACTCTCATATAAGCGAGTTACATACTGAAGACTGTGTGGTAGGCTGTTTGTGTTATCTGATCTTGTTTATCTTAACACATATAAAAGATTTATACGTAAACCATCTTGTTCTTAATCCCTTTGCAGATTTTGTCCTCTCGATTCTCATCTAAATCAATTGTTTGGGCGTTAGGTTTGTATGCTTTTCTTTAATTGTTATTGATTGTAGCTTAGATACATTCAGTGAATGATATAACATACTTAGTTAATGTCTGAAATATCCTTTGATTATGCGTATTGAGAGTGTCGTATGGGTAGGGTTAAGTTTTTGCTATTTGGTTTGAATAGAGAGATTTGCATTCCTACTTTATATGATTAGGACTGTGGTTTAAATATGTGTTCGTTGTTTCGAGATCTTAAGAGGGTTACTCATGTTATGTTATTGTTAGCGAGTTGGATAGTTTTCTTGGATGCGAGTTAACCTGATGATTTGTTTAAGAAGTTCTTATATGCGTATTGGTGTTGAATTTGTTTGAAAACGAGTTGCTATATGCGAGTTGCAAAGTCATAAATGCGTGTTGCCTGTTCCCTATGCAATATGTCTAGATTCATTGTATCATATGCGAGTTACATAAGCGTGTTAACTATGCGTGTTATCGTTCATCATATGCGAGTTGCCATATGCGACTTGCTTCATGTCTATAATGCGAGTTAGCATATACATGTTGACCAGCCATTGTTTGACCAAAGCAAGTTGATTCATGCGAGTTGCCATATGCGACTTGCTTCATACTTTGTGATGTATGCGAGTTAACTATGCTGGTATCTTTCATCATATGCGAGTTGCCATATGCGACTTGTTTCGTGTCTATAATGCGAGTTAGCATACATGTTGACCATCCATTGTTTGACCTAAGCGAGTTAATGCATGCGAGTTGCCATTTGCGACTTGATTTATACTGTATGCGAGTTGACTGTGATATTGTATGTTGCAAGTTACTCTGTTGCCTAAGCGAGATAATGAATGCGAGCTGCCATATGATATGTTCCTCATACATCATTTAGCATGCATGTTGGTAACCTACTATCACTTATGTGTAGTGTGTTGTGAGAGTTGCTCAAATTGTAGTTCCAATGCTGGTTGCAGTGTGTTTGTTAACTTAGCCTTTGGTATTATCTATTTTTATGCCTTCTCCCAAATGGTATTCTACACTCATAAGTTTCGGCATACTAATCATATACATCATATCTGCAACTCACCCTAACAATTTTCCTGGATATGGTTTGTGTTGTCTGTGTAACCTTCAGATCTCAATGGCT
This sequence comes from Chrysanthemum seticuspe, assembly GCA_019973895.1. Lineage (NCBI taxonomy): Eukaryota > Viridiplantae > Streptophyta > Magnoliopsida > Asterales > Asteraceae > Chrysanthemum > Chrysanthemum seticuspe. The sequence continues at coordinate 77,478,746 of BPTQ01000006.1, read as the reverse complement.
GACATCACATCCTCTGACGTTCCTACTGCATCTGCACAAAATGTCACTCTGACTGATGAAGAATTACTTCCTCGTGTGGAATGGGTGTCAATTGCTAAGAGCAGCTGCTTCTTAGATGTTGATAGAGGGCAACATAACCCTACCTACCGTCTGGCTGTTGATATCTTGAAGGACACCAACTTCTTTAATGCACTAACCAATCGTTGCTCAATCCCATCCATCTATCTTCAGCAATTCTGGAAAACTGTTACTTGGGAAAAGATTTCTACTTCATACTCGTGTATGCTTGAAGACAAATGGTATAACATCTCGGTTGATACTCTCAGGGATGCTCTTCAAATCACACCAAGAAACCCTTCAAACAAATTCATTTCCCCACCTTCCATTCATGATATCTTAAACTTTGTCGACGAATTGGGGTACCCCGAAAAAATAACCAAGATCTCATCACTCATCAATGCAGAAATATATCAACCATGGAGATCAATCGTCACAATCCTCAACCTGTGTCTAACCGGTAAAACTTCAGGGACAGACAGAGTTCGAGCTCCCATTATGCAGATACTGTGGGGAATTGTCAAAGGAAAAAATGTTGACTTTGCTGAACTTATCTGGGAAGAATTCATCTTATCCTTGGACACATTTATCTCTGACAGAATCAACTATGAGAATAAAGTCAAAGGAAGAAAAAGTCTTGGTAAAAGAGTGATTCCCAGCATCAGGTTCTCAAAACTCATTATCAGTCATTTGCTACAAACTCACAGAATCAACTCACGTAGCGAGTCTGCCAAGCATGAAACCAGTGATGAATTCGTTCTTGGCAATTATAAATATAGTACCAAAGGATATGACAGGGAGATTTTCGGTATGCCAGTTCCTGAAACTTTGCTTAATGATAGAATCAAGAATGCGGATTACTTCAAGAGTTATGTAAAGAAAGCATCCGCTAATGCAGCTGACATCCCGAACTCCTCTTCCAAATCTAAGCAATCTCAAGCCTCATACTCAAGCCTTCCCAAGAAAAACAAGAGGCCTGGCAGCTCAGTATCTAATGTCTCTCCATCACAACAGCAAAAGAGAAGAAAAAAAGACGCTGGTAAGGGAAATGATGAGGGAACTAAGGTTACTGGAAGAGTAACATAATTGATTGATGAAGACGAAGCTGCATATCAACAAGGAATTCAGCAAAGCCTTGACAGCCTAAACGAGTCTCAGAGACCACCAGTAGGAGGAGTCACGATAAGAGAACCTGAGTCAGCACCTCATCAAATCAACCCTGTCACACAAGACAAAGGTAAAGGAGTTGCTGGAGGAGATGCAGAACAAGCCGCACACATGCTACTGAATATCTCGTCACCATCTCCTAAAACAACAACCCGGTTTATTCTTAAGAAAAGAGATGCTGTATCTTCATCTACACAAGTGCAAACTGGGATGGACACTGATGAGGCAGAAAGATCAGTTGAATCTCCCGCGTCCAGTGATGCACAAGAAGAAAATCAGGAGACTCCTTTTACCACAGAGACCCCAGTTTTTAAGTCAGCAAGTGAGAAAAATGATCCACTGGAGAACGTTGAGCCTGGATCTGAAACACTCAAGCATCTTGATGAAACAAACGTGTCTACTGGATCACTTTCCTCACTTAAAAATCTTGATACTGACCCTACATACGGGGACCAATTCTTGAAAGACGGTCCCTCTGACATAGAATCAGATAAGCAAACGAATGAAAAGGAAGAAGTTCAGTCCATGTTCTCGGTCACTATTCAACAAGATACTTCTTCGATTCCTCCGATGTCTGCACCAAAGGTCTCCACTGCTGTGTCATCCCCGTCAATCACACCTACACTCGAACCTGCTATTACAACTGCACTTCCACAACCCAATCCCACTAATGATTCAATTCAAGTTGTCACGGTCAGTGATCCTGTCACCCCACCTGTCTCACCGCCTCGTGCATCACCGACTCCTACTAGAACAACTGAGGAATTGCTTGAAGAGGCCATGTCACGCATTACAACTATTGAGAAACACTTTCCTATTGCTGTCAACAACCTTGATAGTCGTGTCAAGAAACTGGAGAATCTAAATCTCAATGAAATCGTAACAGAGGCAATAGAAGCAGATATTAAAGATGCGGTTGAATGGGCAATGAAGGCTCCCTTGCTACAACGATTCAAAGATCTGCCGATCTCTGACATGAGATCAGTTCTCTCTGAGAAAATGTATGAGGAAGGAGAGTACAAGCATAGTACACACAAGAAGTTATATCAGGCACTCGATGAATCTATGAAGTATGATGATTATGAGCGGTTTGTTGCTGATGATCGTGAAAATTAGGCAAAGAAGAAAAGAAGATCTGTTCCAATGGACTCAAAAGATATGTCGAGAGGTCCCAAGCCACCACCACCACCCCCTACAGGTGGTGCTGGCACATCTGGAGTTGGGGGATCCTCAGGAACAACCAGTTCCCACAATGTAAGCCCACCATCACCACCTCCAACCACTCAGAAACAAACAAGTACCTCAAGTGGTCAAAAACATCATAATATGTCTACCGAAAGAACCACTGTCAATTACCGGTTTACACCTACCATCCCTACCATTCCAGAAGAGCAAATAATAAATGAAGAGTCCTTCGTTGCTCAGGAATCAGAATCTGAAGATGATGAAACTTCTACCAAGCACATCCCCAATGTTGCAGTCGAAGAAGATTGGTTGGATGCTTATCTTGATGGAAAAAGAGTCAAAACATCTAGAGTTACTCCTTCAAAGAATGATATTCAAAGTTGGCTTACCCAAGATAAACCTCAAACTCCTGAACCTTCATGGTGTATTCCCGAATCTGATTCAACAAATCCAGCAAACAATTGGGCATCCACTATAGCTTCCAACTACGAAGCACCAGCAGAAGATTCTCTTCTACATTTCACAGGAGATATGGGAAGCTTCATAAAGTGGTTTTGTGAAAAGAAGGAAATTACATCTATCACTCCTAAAGATCTTGAAGGCCCAGCGTATGAAATTGTGAAAGTCTTCCACTCTGATGTTAATCAGCTTCAATTTCAGATGGAGGAATGTTATAGAATGCTGAATGATCAAGTTAGTGAGCAGATCAATAGGTTTGATGTGAACAACCCTCTTCCTCTTGGTGGTGAACCTGGTTATATTACCATTCAGCCAGAATTCTTCTTCAACCATGATCTGGACTATCTATGTGGCTGCTCTTCTGAAAGAAGACCAGCCTTATCTTTTTCGAAGATGAAAGCTGCTACCTACACTGATCAAGGTCTCGAACAGATGGTTCCAGATCAATTCTGGGCAGACAAAGAGCAACAGTATGACATTACCGCCTCATATGTCATTTCTCATTGGTGGTTCAAGAAGAAACAATTCTACATCGAAAGACATAGTGCTAACAAGAGTCGCAAAGCTGTTCGATCCAAGCTGCATATTCTAAGTGTCATCAGAATAGAGATCTTCCCAATCTACGAGTATAATTATCTGAAGAAGATTGTCCTTCGAAGAGCAGACTCAAAAGAGTACACTATAGAAGAAAATGACTTCAAACATCTGATGCCGAATGACTTTGAAGATCTCTATCTTCTGAACTTCCAAGGACACCTAGACCATCTGCCTGCTCGCGAGAAGAAGGCTATTTCGGCTGCTGTCAATCTATGGATTAGAGGCTTGGTCATTCGACTAAGAGTTGAGGACCTTCAATTGGCAATTGAAAGTTACCAGACTCGGGTCAACCTTATAAGACCACAATGGGAAGCTAAAGGACATGAATTTCGTCATGAATATATTGTGATCGACACCCCCAGAGCAGTCATCTTCACGGACAGATACGGAACAAGAATGTTAATGGGATTGTGTGAGCTATACAAATTCAGTGATGGCACACTCAAGATGGTCGAAGAGGAACTAAACTCTAGAGTCAAAGAAATCAAAGTTGATATGAAGCCGCGGAACAAAACGATATATTGGACTGACGAGGATGTGAAGAGGTGTGAAAATTTCATTGCTGCTATCAGACGACGATTGAATACTAGAATGATCTATCGCAGTCTTGAAAGCTTTGTGGGTGGTAGTCTTCGTGCAAGACACTACAAACTACTTCAAAGAACTGAGTGAAGTCATCTTTCGGAAGTAGTCTCTGTTCTATACTATTTATGTGTATTTTGTGGTGAACAGTCGATAAACAACTATAATGAATGTAATAGTGCTAGGTTGTGTGTTGTAGTTTCCCTTATATATAAAAAGGGAACTTCAGTGTTGTCCACTCCTGATCATATAAAATTGGACACATTTTTCTCCAACAAATATTTTGTCTCATACATATTTAAGTCACTTGAGATCCAAAATCTCAAAGGATTTGAAATTTTTGATCGGGGGAGAAAATGTGATATAAATATGTAAGATATTAAAAGATGATTTTTGTGCATACTGCTCTCTAATATATGCTAAACAATTTTCGAATGTCAAAGCATATACTAAGGGGGAGCATTTCAAATCAACTTCAAGCCTTCAGGGTACATAGTTTTTCCATGTTTTTATATAAGGTACCTTGATTGTGTGTTAAATGGTTTCTAAATGTAAATGGTTTCTAAATGTCTGGTGATCATGGCTGCACTTCAAAGATGTTCCCTCTAGTATGTGCAAAATTTTTTCAAACCTTGATGCACATATTGAGGGGGAGCAAAATTGTGAAAACCTCATCCTTCCCGAAAATGCTTTATCTACTTGATTGGATTAGGGAAGTGATGTTGATATCTTTTAGAAATTAGAAATCAAAGAAGTTAATTCTTCCTCTTGCCTCTGTGTGCCAAAAGATTTCAAATACATGAAGCACATGTTGAGGGGGAGCTCTTGTTCTAAAAAGTATCAAAAACAATTCAGGTACAAAATACTTTGATAATATATCACAAGTATTTGGATTGATTTTCAATTGGTTCCAATGGCATATGAACAATACCATATAGACCGACCAACTTTACCTCATGTACGGTGATATAAGGATGATAAGGTTAGGTATGTGTTCCCATGATCCACCAGAACCGGAGGGATCTACCCAGGGACTATCCACTAGTTAGTGTAAAGTTCTTAGGTATGATGATAAAAGGAGAAAAAAATGAGATATGGGAAGTGTGCGGACTGAGACTGAGCTAGTACTGGAATAAACCCAACAAGGTTCTAGCTAAGAAGTCTCGGTAAGCACTGAAGGGGTTGAAGAATGAAAAAGAATTGAATGAGAAAAGGGTGAAAACAAATAGCTCTCCATTTATTCAACCTTAGGGCAGAAACCGGGTTCAATTCATATCCTACTGATGGTGACATCGGTATTGAAGACAAGACGTCATGGACCCAGTGACGCACTGCACTTCAACTTTCCAAACCACTCAAGTTCCTCTTAAAAGGACTTGTTTCATTCTCACGGGGAACCGACATTATCTATCGACTTTCTCTTAGAGATTGTTGATATTGAAGGAGGAGACCCTCTCCCTTGTCTCCGATTTAGGATCCAAATATGCACAAATTGAGTCTAGAGCCACGAGATCACCAATAAATCTCATTAGGACACTTTCAAATGAAGACTCTCTGTTTCACACAATGTGGAAAGAGAGATTATATCTTATGAGTCCTACGCATTATCCTTGTGGTATTGCCAGAACATCTGAGTGATGTGTTTACATATTCACAGTGAAGATGGAAAGCCTTCTGGAGCCAACATCAAACAAGCTCCTGGTAGGTGGCATGTGAGATCTATTATATAGATCAACCATGTGACAACTGAACAGAAACAATGGGGCGATTCAATCTTTTGAATCAATCCTGGTTCAGGTTATGGATTGACGGATACCTTTGAAAAACCGGTCTTTGTGCTTAAAAACTCTTTTCTTTAGCACATCGACCGTGTACTAATTTTTCAAATCAAAAGGTGTTTTTATGATTGATAATTGATTTTCAATAAAATCTTCGTTGTATTGCAAAAACAATTTCTATTGAGCAATACACGATTGTTTTTCAAATCTCTTTTCATCAATCAGTGGACTTAAATTCGCTGGTTCACTCACTCCGTGTTGTCTTCTTTGAGACGTTCCGGTTTGAGAACAGCTAGAGCAGCTGCGAAACCCTGTCAAGGAAATTCTTCGGAATTATACCTGATCACAGGCAGTACATGTACTGATCAACGGGGAACCGTGGGCCGTGTACCTCAATTCAACGAAAGTGGTCAAAGACACTTTTGTGCGCTTTATTGCTAACTGTTGTATGCAGGTACGCCTGACGTTTGCAGCTGATCAGAATGAAGCGGTCAATCCATAGCCGCATGCTCACTCAACACATTCATCTCGAAAGAAATCATGATTAGTGCATCAATGACTCTGATATTCACACTCCATGCTTCTGCTACGCTGTTGCCAATATCATGAATCAACTAAAGCTTCCGCTACTCTGATGAGAAGATTTCATGATCCAGACTGTGAGCATGTCGGTCCATTTTGTCACTTATCATATGCTGGAAACACTTCAATGTATGATGCTGTGCTTTACTGTGGCTGATGATCTCTTATAATGCTCAAAGGTTATCATAGTGGATCAGACTTTCAACCTCCACGTCACACTCATTACTGTTGTTCAAAGATATAATCTCCACAGATGCACTTAAGTTTGAATACTTTGTTGAAGAGAAGTCTACGAGCTCAAGAATGAAGATTTATTAGAATGCTAGGATTCACAATGTAATTTATGGGGTGACCTCCCTTAGGGGGAGATTGTTAGGAATTGGAAATTCCATAAGTTAAAGAGTCAGTCACCCCAAATGTTAACTAGCCTAAGTTAGCTCGTAGACTTGTCATTATTTACATTATTAAGTAGTTTCTTAGTTAGTGTAATGCAACACCGTGGAGGAAGGACGGGTCTTTACCCATTGTATACCTGATCCACAGGCCGTCAGGAGGTCGTTTAGTTTGTAACCTATAAATACCCTCTACCTTGCAAGGTAGAGGGTTGGATGTTCACTTGGAATCTAACCTTCCATGAGTTTTCTCTTACTAGAATATATCCCTTTCCCTCTCTAAAACTTATATACGCCAATATTGCTAATGGTTTAATGTGATTATGAAATCCTATATCTTATAAATTGATTCTTAACAACTAATCTCACGACCTTTTAGATGTTTCCAACCAATCCAATTTGATAATCAAAAAGCGTTTCTATTACAACTACACCTTAGTTCCTTTGTATAATCAAGAATAATGGGTAAAAACAATCATTCATAGACAAAATGATTATGACTAGTTGAATAACAATAAGTTCTTTCGACCCCAACGATTACTATCAATTAGCCAAACTTGATTAACAAATGTCACTATGAAACTTTAGCACAATTGGATCTTAGAATCAACTTGAAATTGAATTAAAACATGTTAACACAATCACTAACTAATAATATGATAATCAACATCATTTAAGCAAGTGTATAAAGAAACTAGCCACTCATAGCAAACATGAACATAAACTCAGAACTTTGAACATTAGAAAACATGATTAAAAGTCTTACAATGCTTGGAATAAGATTACAAATGGTGTAGTAATGATTCCCAAAGTATTGGGGTAGACTTCTTGGCGATTTGGCCTCCAAATGTGGAACTTCTGGAACTCCAAATTTCTCTGTACTTCTAAGAACGAATTTGAGAGCTTAAAGCTTTGTTTGATGAGTAGAGAGATTTGTATTTGAGGTGTGTCTCATATGCTCACAATAGGCCTCTATTTATACTAATTCCAAAGCCTAGGGTATTAATTTCTGAACTTGGCCTCCAATGAGTAAGGAAGGGACTAGAATACACCAAGAGAAAGACCTAGAATCGTTTGGATGCAAAGGGGAAGCTTAGTGATGAAGATTTGGCAACTGCAGCTTCTCCAACCGAATCGGTTATACGACCAACCGATCCGGTTGGTCTTCTACAAAAGTGGCCAACCGATCCGGTTGCGGGTTGCGACCGATCGGTTGGTGATGGTCATAATATCGTTTCTGGTCGTTTTCCAACCGATCCGGTTACAGTTGTAACCGATCCGGTTGGATTCTCTTAATTACGAAAACTTGATCTCTTCTTATCTTTATCTTGTAGAACTTGGTTCTTCAATCACTATGGTCTTCAAAGGTCCTTGAGATACTTGATTCAAGCTTTACTGAAACGGGAATCTTTTATTTGCTAATATTTCTTTACTTTCCTTCCGTTTCCCTGCACTTGGTTATAAACACTAGACAAACATCTTTTGATGCGTTTAAGCACTATAATCAGGTAAATATAACCAAATAACAGATATAAAAGTACACATAACGCTACTAAAAACATGAACAATCTGAGCGTTATCACGCCCCCACCTCATCTTACCACTCACCTGCCTTTTTCATCTTCATCAAACCGATCAAAGAAATAATTTTCTCACTCTCACACCAAACAATCTCAATCGCATCTTCATCTCATCTCATCTCCGATCACAAATCATAGAACAAACACAGACATAAATGCATCCGTACATGTACCTGTGTCTTCTTCAAATTTATGCTTAATCCGAATTTAGAGTGCGTTATTAAAGCTTCAAGATCTAAAAGATGGTATCGGGTAGGTTTGATGTTGTGTTTAATATTCGTTTTTGTTTAAACCGAATAGAGAGAAAGATGATAACAAATTTGTTATTGTCTTTTCCTTTTAATTTTCAGATAGTTAAATTGAAGCCAAGCTTCAACAATGGGTTGACGAGGATTCTTTTCTTTCGTTTGTATGACCTTCAAATGGTCTAGATGTTACGATATCATGAAAGAGTATGAACTGAGATCTATAATATTTTCCCTTTGTCTTGTTTCTTCTCATTTAAGCTTCAAGATCTCACATAAGGGCTAAGGTAGGGTATGGGTTTGTTTATTAGTTTTTTTAACAAAACAAAGTAAGAATATAACATGTTTGTTATCATTCATTCTTTACTTTTCGGATATACAATGAAGTAAAGTTTCAAAAAGGATCTGTGATGTTTGATTTATTTTCGTGTATATGATCTTTGAAGGTCTATGGGCTTTGTTTTACCACACAAAAAAAAATAAAGTAACTGAGATCTTTAAATATTTCATTTCGGATCGAATGTAAGTAAAGATCTATGATGGTGTTTTGTTGAACCGAATTCTGAGATTGCTATGTGGTATTTGTTTCAGTTGTTTGTTTTTTATGTGAGGTGGTGGAACAAATTAGGATATATGTGGATTTGTTTGGTTATTTATAATCTTTCAAAAACCAAGTGAAAAGTCACATTTAAAGATTTAATGATGTAAATGTTTCAAATTCTTTTGGGTGTAAATGCTTCGAAGATGGTTCGGATTCGTAACTGCATGATGTTTTGATGTTTATCATAGATGAATGTTTTAATTAATCGTTGAGCAATGGTTCAGATTCCTAACTGCAGGATGTTTTGATGTTTACCATAGATGAATGTTGTAATTAATCGTTGAGCAATGGCTTGTTCGTACGGTACATTTTTTTGTGCACAACAACTCTTGCACATTAAATTCAGTCACTCAATCTTTATATTATATTAGATACCTGCATCTTTTAATAATGGGTTTTTTTCTAGGGATAATTCTATAAAAAAACATTATACTTGTCAAAAAATCATCTTTAGTGTAGCGAACTAAAAAAAATATTCTTATGAACATTAATGTTGTCATTTTTGTCTTTATGTGAGTTATAAAGATAAAAAATATTCTGCGATGACCATTTTACCCGTGAATTTTTGAAAATTGCATCCACCGTCCCTAAGGTAAATTACATAAATGATCCATGTGATTTAGCAAAAATTGCATCCACAGTCCCTAATATATATATATTTTTGGATCCACTCATTGTGGTTTTGACCTGTTACGTTTTTGTATAGGTTTTAATCTACGTTATTTATACGCTTTTATATGTTTTCGTTCATTTTTCTTATGTTTTAGTCCGTATTTATACGTTTTCGTTCATTTTTTGTTCGTTTTTTTTGAATTTGTTTTTCAACTTTTTTTGGATTTTTTTTGTGATAGGTGAATTTTTTTTTGTCACAAGTGAAAAATTTTTTATCGGAAAATTGTTTTTAGAGGATATTACAAATAAATAAAATTCAAAATTTTTTCACATGTCATGGGAAATTTTTTTTTTAAATATTTCAGAAAAAAAGTATTTCGACAAAATAAATACGAAATTTTTTTTTGAAAAAGAATTTAAAAAAATATTAGGGACGGTGAATGCAATTTTCTCCAAACGACATGGACATTTTATGTAATTTAGCCTAGGGACGGTGGATGCAATTTTCGCAAACCTACAGGGATTATTTATGTAATTTGAAAGGGTAAAATGGTCATACTACTCACAGAAATAGTATCTTTTTTTAGTTCGCTACTATGAAGATAATTTTTTGACAAATATAATGTTTTTTTTATAAATTATCATTTTTTTTCTAACTTATGCCTTAGGGGCACAAGTTAAGAACACTAAAAGTACTATGGGACTCACAAAAATAACTTAGGAATTCACACAAAATTAAAATTTTTTGTACTTTTATGTAGGTGTTTAAGTATTATTATTATTATTATTATTATTATTATTATTATTATTATTATTATTATTATTTTACACATTTTGGTGTAGTTAACTTGTGCCCTTATGACACAAGTTAGAAAAATCCTTTAATAATCGGTGGTTCTAACTTCTAAGAATATACTTTCATATTGTTATTCTCATAACATTAACCATATATTTGAGTAGGTGTCATTATAATTCTATATTCCTATACCGACCCTCATAACACACACATCCTAAACATTTTCTTTTGAAATACCAGCCAACATGACCCATGCGGTGCACGAGTTTTTTCTCAAATACTTTATCAGCTTAAGATAATGATTATGTACGTATATGGCATTACATAAATTAAGTCTTTATGTTTAGACAAAGGCCATTATTCATATAATAGCTCAAACCATGGACAGGCCCAAAGGCCCCTATCTCGCTTGCCCTAATTTCACACTATATATACCACATGATATAGGGAGTTAGGGTAAGTTCGAACCAACCCTCATAACTGGTACAAGGCAGACAACATGTGTCTTTCTTTCTCTCTCTACACAAAAACCATTATCTTCATCCTCTCACATGAGATGGAGACCAAGGTACCACACAAACCCTCCTCTTCACCTTCTCCAAAGAGGTAAGACGGAGGTACCCGGTCGATGCTAGTTTTACCCTAACTACAGGAGCATCTTCCTTCTCACAGGATCCTTACCATTCAACACGGGAAACCCGAGCATCTGAACTCCACCGGGTCTATACCCGACTTATACTCGTTTCACATACATGATACGTTAACATGACGCCATCCGTGGGACATGGCATAAATAAGCTCTTTTCGCTCTTCCTCGTCTCGATCTAATAACTGTGATACTACAAAATTTCCGGGTTCTAAAATCTCATCTTTGTGGTTTTATAAACTTTTTTTTTATCAAAAAAGGTATCATTTATCATAGTTTTATTACTCAGTCATGACTATACTTCTTACTATTAGAATATCTTGTCACTAGTTAATTGAAATAATAGATATATTTGGAAACAAATCATGTCCCAGACAAAACAAAAAGGTTGTGAAAAGTCCACATTTGCTTCATGACCTAGCATCACAACCTGGGAGCATGGTCTAGCTTTCTAGCCTTGCTCCCCACCCTTACCTTCCGGTCTTGCTTCACGGCCTATAAACTTGTTCATCAAAAAAGGTATCATTTATCATAGTTTTATTACTCAGTCATGACTATACTTCTTACTATTAGAATATCTTGTCACCAGTTAATTGAAATAATAGATATATTTGGAAAAAGGCATGTCCCGAACAAAACAAAAAGGTTGTGAAAAGTCCACCATTGCTTCATGACCTAGCTTCATAGCCTGGGAGCATGGTCTAGCTTTCTAGCCTTGCTCCCCACCCTTACCTTCCAGTATTGATTCACGGCCTAACACGACCTATAAATGGGCTGGAACGACCTGACCCGAACTTGACACTACCTAAACGCGGCATGAATGTGACCTGACCTGGCCTGAATGTGTCCTGAACGGCCTGGTACGGCCTGACATGGCCTGAACGGCCTGGTACGGCCTGAACGTGGCCTGGTACGGCCTTGACATGGTTTGACACGACCTAAACTTGGCCTGACACGGCCCGGTATGGCCTGAATACAACTTCAAATGGCTAGGTACAACTTAAATGCGACCTTATATGGCCTCAAACGGCCAGGTATGGCTTAAACGCGACCTGATACGACCTCAAACGGCCAGGTATGGCTTAAATGCGACCTGATACGGCCTTAAATGGCCTGGTACAACTTAAACGCGACCTGATACGGCCTGGTACGGCTTAAACGCGACCTGATACGGTCTCAATTGGCTTGGTACGGCTTAAAAGCGACCTGATACGGCCCCAAACGGCCATGTACGATATAAACGTGACCTCACACCCGCTTCAAACGACTCAATCTCGGCCCCGGGTAGACTTACATCAGGGTAAAACGCCAACGGGCTCCGACGCCAACGAACTCCGACGCTAAACGGGCTTCAATGCCAACAGAGTCTGACCCCAACGGGCTTAGACGTCATTCAGGCTCTGATGCCACTCAGGCTCCAACATCATCAGGCTCTAACGCCGTTTAGGCTCAGACGCTATTACCCTTAGGCCATGATCCCTTAAGCTCTGACCCCTTTGGCTCAGACCCCTTAGGTCCTGACCCCCTCAGGATCTAACTCCTTTCAAGCCCATACGTCAGCAATCGGCTATGACCTGCACAACAAAAATTAGTCTAGCACACCATAATCTAGGCATTATATTGCGCTAGACTGGAGGACTCACCACATGTGTATAGATCGACCCAGTCTTAGCCCGTGATTGCTAGAACAAAAGCCATCAACAAAATGGAACATATTAAACCCTTCTTGTCATCCTAGCCTATGAGATGAGACAAATGTACCCATACACCACATACATTACTTGGGGAACATGACTTACAACATAAGTCATCATTACAAAGAAACTTATGAGTCAGTATGGAAAAGCAAATCCTGATACGCAAACCCTAGTTTCCCGACACGTGGCTGGGGTAGGTCAGTTATTTCAAAGTTCAGCATCATCTCACTTGTACATGATATAGAACTAGACTGGGGAGCTTGATTATGTATGTAGATGGCACTACATAAATTAAGTCCCCATGTTTAAACAAAACCCAATATTCACATAATGGCACAAACTATGGACATGCTCAAAGGCTCCCATCTCACTTGCCCTAATTCCACACTATATATACCACATGATATAGGGAGTTAGGGTAAGTTCGAACCAACCCTCATAACTGGTACAAGGCAGTCAACATGGGCCTTTCTTTCCCTCTCTACGTACACAAAAACCCTTCTCTTTATCCTCTCACATGAGATGAAGACAAAGGTACCACACTGATAACGCTACACGCGTCGTTCGGGGTCAAGGAAACTTCCTTTTCTTCGAGCAAGTTTTATAACACCCTAGGCAGTGAACCTAATCGTTGTAGTGTAGTAATTAGGGTAAGCCACGGGTATTGATATCGTTCTCTAGGGGAATAGGAATGCTAGTGAGAAGTTACTACGCTAAGGTTGAGGTTGAGGAAGATTATTTTTTTATCTTTTTATATTTTTTTAGAAATTGAAAAGGTACGAATCTCGGGTATTGGATTTGGGGGGTTGGTATTGCTACCGATTACTCTACTATTATCTAATTATCTAAGCTAAGGTTGTGATAGTCTATGTCTAATTGATGTGTACTCGTATGATAGTTTAAAGATGTGTTTACTTAGGTTTTACTACTCCTTAATTATCTCCTATTGATGGTTGATTTGTCACGTCCTTATTCCTAGTTGCGTTGTGATTCTAAGGCTATAGGGCGTGCTTGTTTCCCTAACTCTTTGAAATTACCAAAGGGTCTTGTTTACAAATCCTCTAGTGATTTATAGACGCCTACTCTACGGTTGTCCTTGAATACTTTATCCTACAATTACCTAGATAATTATATTCTAAAGTTCACAAAGAAAAGTCAAGCATTAAGTACACAACGAATAATCTAGCGCACTCTAGATCATTAGTCAACTAAGATAAGTATCAACCAATCAATATTCAATAATTAAGTTTCATATTCCCTAAGCAAACACACAAATAAATTAGCCGGACATGGAGAACATGCAAGCATACACACAAATAATCAAAGACATAATTAAATTAATGAAGTAAATACTTATCTTGATGTATAATAGGGTTTAGAACCCTAAAATACTGCACAAGAAAGCCTTGGTTCGGTTTTAGGTTTTTACTCCAAAAGACTACCCACAAAAACTGAAAAATTCGGATTCTATATATAAGATTACATCTGCGACGGCGTCACCTTATGTTTCGTGACGCCGTCGTGTCGCCGTCATTAGGGTTTCGTCTTGGCCACGTAAACCTTGCGACGGCGTCACCTTATGACTGTGACGCCGTCCCCTTCAGCTCTGACGCCGTCTTGGCTGCATCTAGGCCGTCTGAGTAGCGACGGCCTATTCCTTTAGAACCTGACGTCGTCCCTTGAAAACATGCAATTTCGCCTCTGAGCCGTCGCAAAATGCCTTCCCGACGGCGTCGCAGATATGCAGTGACGCCGTCGCCTTATGTTTCAGCAGCTTTGAGTGTCTCGATTCTGACTTTGGCCATTTTCTTCGTATATTCGCGCCTTTTCGTCCAAATAATCATCATTCCAGCATTTTGCCTTCAAGAGACCTAAAAAGTGAAAAGGAACGATATTAAGCAATAACGGATACAGAAGTGATCGAATAAGGGCTTAAATGACCCCTTAAAAAGGTACCTTTTAAAACCTTATCAAATATCCCTACACTTGGTATTTGCTTGTCCTCAAGCAAATGTGCTTTTAGCCAATTAATTTATAAGTTAGGGGTCATGAAGCATTCATTCAAAACGGTCCACAACACATATAAGCCCCGCAAAAGTCATAACAAGCACGGAAATTACATACTAGCACCTCACATGGGGTGTTTGGATACTCACATCTCTCTCGGGTGTATATATGAAATATAACAAATCGGAAATGGAAGATAAACACTCATTAACCGGTCCTAGTACATAGATTACCATAGGCTTGAGAATAGATCAAACCTCCGTCGCTTTGGCGTAAGCACCTAGGAAAGACTATCAAAGAGGTCTTTTAAAGGGTTGTAATGTTAGGCTTACGGTAAGGAAATGAAGGGTTTGGTGGGATAGGCTATTTAGTGGTGGATAGTCAAAAATCTCTATGTTGCAAGTATAAGAAGAATGGCGTTGCTAAGCCAAGACTCAACACTCTAAAACTCTAGGCAACGAAAATAAACAAACATAATTTAAATGATAGATGTAGGATGGTAGCCCGTATGGTTTTTTTTTTTTTTTTTTTTTTTTTTTTTTTTTTTTTTTTTTTTTTTTTTTTTTCTATTTTTTTTTTTTTCGATTTTTTTTTTTTTTTTTTTTTTTTTTTTTTTTTCTTCTTCATACACTTTTACTCTACCATCCTCTACGGTACATCAAAATGATAGGGATTTATAGACACATCCCTACACTTGAGTTTTTATTACTCTAACACTAATTTGACCCGAATTGAAAAGATCAAAACACTTGGAGTACATTATTATGCAAACAAAGGGAATTTGAGTTTAACGTTCTCTTCCCTATATTTCATAAACTTTAACTTTTCCCATGAATCCCAATCATCCCAAAACTGTATACAAAGGATATGACTCGACTTAGCAACTCATGCAAGCAACCAGATAATTGAACTAAGGGTTTTGGGTGATAACATAAATTTGCACTAAAAGTGAGTGCAATAAAGGTAGGCTAAGGCGATTTGGGTGTATATTAGGGGGTGGGGTGTAAACAATGCTCTTCATTGATATTCCGGAAAAACCGAAACATCACGAGAACCGCGAAAAGGATAGGCTCTGAGGGGTTAACTAGGGGTATCGTGTACTAAAGATGAGTACAACGCAAAGGGTGTGGGGGAATTACTCAACCGATATGGAAGAAGTAATTATATTACAGGTATTAAACAAGGGTTTATCCTAATGCCTCTTATCATTTAGTTATTCCTAACTACACAAGTGTAGTCTCACTAGCGATCTCGGAATGCATCACAAAACAAGTTCTAGAATCTAATATACTACCGGTTCACACTCTAAGCATTAAAGATGAATGCTTTAATTCCTACTAATCTAAGGGTGATCCTCACATTTTGGGTGGAATTTAGGTGGTAAAGGGTTTTTGTGCTAGTCATGCAACTTCCTATCCATGAGACGCTTTTGTTAAGACTAATGGCCCACTCTTATACGTCATGAAAAAAAATTTTAAATTTGGCTAAAATTACCCTAACCTACATTTTCTCATGGTTTATTACACAAATACACTTGGACAAAGCAAATAGTCAAGGATAAGCATAGTTTCAAAGTTCCCGTTTTATTTTCCCTCCCTACACTTAAACTGAACATTGTCCCTAATGTTCCCCGAAAGTATCAAAGTTATGATAATAGAAGGTAATTAAAAACGAAAGAAACTAATACTCCCCTGATTAGCTCGGTAGGATCCGTGAAAAGTGTTGGTTAAATCTTTTCCAAGAAGAGTTTTTGCGTGAAAGGCTCCTTCCAAACTTGTGTAACTTCTTCTTGACAAACTAAACCTGCACACTAGAAGAAAACAAACGAAACCTTCGTGTAAAATCGGCGGTAATAATATACATAAGACTCGATTTAAACTAGGATATAATGCTTGTGGAATGGATGTTTACAGAATTTGTTTTGAAAGTTAAGATCTGGAAAATTCCAAAATTTTACAAGTAGCTCAGAAAATGAGAAAAAGTAAGCTGATGTTTTTATTCCTTCCTGACGCCGTCAGGTTGCAATCCTGACGCCGTCAGGTTATCCTGACAAAAACTGGTCTGCGATTTTCTGGAAAAAATTCTGGAAAATTTACATCTTTAGAATCTGGAAAAATTTCTGCAAAAACATCCATTATGACTCGATACAAGCATTTGACTCGAACAAACAAACATATATATCTTTTAATTAATTGTTATTCTCATGTTCACGTTTCTTATGAAAACGTGTGTAATCCTCCCTACACTTATCCTTTATGTAAAATACCTTTATATGTAATTAAGACGAGGTTAAAAACAAAATAAAGCATTTTTACAAATTTAAACATGAGGACAAACAATTAATAAAAGATATATGACACTAACAAGCAAACAATTAAGCATGGGTTGCCTCCCACGAAGCGCTTTTCTTTATTTAAGAGTCTTGTAGCTAGACTCGTAGTCCTACCCCTACGTTGCCTTAATCTTAAAGGCCCATTCGATCTCTTTAACTCTTCTCTCATCACGAATATATTCAGGCCCCAGTTCAAGACAAGCAGTGTAGTAGACTTTGTTTTTCCAATCAACCTCGAATGCCGGAATGTTATCTACATCTAAATCATCCATGCCCTCATAATTCTTATTTTTATGGGGCATTATATATTTAACACTCTCGGCTTCATTTGAGAACTCAATTATCCCTGCCTCTTTATCATAAACCATCTTAGACTCTTCTATAAATGGTTTCCCAAGGATTACCTCTCCTAAAAACCCATCAATGATGCCCTTAACGTTTTCCAAAATCATGAAATCACACCTATATGTGAAGTTACCTATGAACACATGTAATCCCTTAACCCTCCCTACATAGTTACTTGCTTTCCTAGGGCGAAAGGGGTCCCTCATAGGCTCTAGCTTTTTGCTCATGATCCAATTATAATAGAGCCTGGACATTACATTCATGGGTGCCTTATAGTCAATGTAGGTGTGATCCCTATATAAGTATCCAATCATACACGGTACCTTGATGTTTTTAGGGTTTCCCCTCCTTATGCGGGGCTCGAAGGGTGGTCTTGGAAAATTAACCACGTTATGGTGATAAGCGGTTTCTTTTCCTTTAGGGTATGAGTCAAAGTACCCCCTAAGTTCTTCCTCCTCCTTGTCACCCTCCATAATTTCTAATACCTTATAGTCTCCTTCCTCTAGATCATCATCCGAATCACTTGTGGTTGAATCACTATCTAAAGGGTGATCAGATTCCTTAAGGGCATCTTTGAGTGTATTTTCAATTATCATATTTAATTTCCTAAGTTCTCCGATTTCGCTCATGATACGGGCTCGAAGTTGGTTAGCAGAGGCCGGGTCAAGCAGTGGGTATTTGTTTTGTGGTGAGGTATAGTTTGGTGGTTGGTTATCACCTTCCATGATGAAAAGTGATGGGTTTTACGAACAAGGGCCACGAAGAAGGGGGATAGACTAAGAGGAAGCTAAAAAATGAGAAAAATTTACTTGATAGGAATCAAGCAAAGAAACCTAAACGAGGTGGACTACTAACTAGCTATTCTATTCCCCGGCAGCGGCGCCAAAAACTTGATAACGCTACACGCGTCGTTCGGGGTCAAGGAAACTTCCTTTTCTTCGAACAAGTTTTATAACACCCTAGGCAGTGAACCTAATCGTTGTAGTGTAGTAATTAGGGTAAGCCACGGGTATTGATATCGTTCTCTAGGGGAATAGGAATGCTAGTGAGAAGTTACTACGCTAAGGTTGAGGTTGAGGAAGATTATTTTTTTATCTTTTTATATTTTTTTAGAAATTGAAAAGGTACGAATCTCGGGTATTGGATTTGGGGGGTTGGTATTGCTACCGATTACTCTACTATTATCTAATTATCTAAGCTAAGGTTGTGATAGTCTATGTCTAATTGATGTGTACTCGTATGATAGTTTAAAGATGTGTTTACTTAGGTTTTACTACTCCTTAATTATCTCCTATTGATGGTTGATTTGTCACGTCCTTATTCCTAGTTGCGTTGTGATTCTAAGGCTATAGGGCGTGCTTGTTTCCCTAACTCTTTGAAATTACCAAAGGGTCTTGTTTACAAATCCTCTAGTGATTTATAGACGCCTACTCTACGGTTGTCCTTGAATACTTTATCCTACAATTACCTAGATAATTATATTCTAAAGTTCACAAAGAAAAGTCAAGCATTAAGTACACAACGAATAATCTAGCGCACTCTAGATCATTAGTCAACTAAGATAAGTATCAACCAATCAATATTCAATAATTAAGTTTCATATTCCCTAAGCAAACACACAAATAAATTAGCCGGACATGGAGAACATGCAAGCATACACACAAATAATCAAAGACATAATTAAATTAATGAAGTAAATACTTATCTTGATGTATAATAGGGTTTAGAACCCTAAAATACTGCACAAGAAAGCCTTGGTTCGGTTTTAGGTTTTTACTCCAAAAGACTACCCACAAAAACTGAAAAATTCGGATTCTATATATAAGATTACATCTGCGACGGCGTCACCTTATGTTTCGTGACGCCGTCGTGTCGCCGTCATTAGGGTTTCGTCTTGGCCACGTAAACCTTGCGACGGCGTCACCTTATGACTGTGACGCCGTCCCCTTCAGCTCTGACGCCGTCTTGGCTGCATCTAGGCCGTCTGAGTAGCGACGGCCTATTCCTTTAGAACCTGACGTCGTCCCTTGAAAACATGCAATTTCGCCTCTGAGCCGTCGCAAAATGCCTTCCCGACGGCGTCGCAGATATGCAGTGACGCCGTCGCCTTATGTTTCAGCAGCTTTGAGTGTCTCGATTCTGACTTTGGCCATTTTCTTCGTATATTCGCGCCTTTTCGTCCAAATAAGCATCATTCCAGCATTTTGCCTTCAAGAGACCTAAAAAGTGAAAAGGAACGATATTAAGCAATAACGGATACAGAAGTGATCGAATAAGGGCTTAAATGACCCCTTAAAAAGGTACCTTTTAAAACCTTATCACACACAAACCCTCCTCATCACCCTCTCCAACGAGGTAAAAAAGAGGTACCCGGTCGATGTCAGTGTTACTCCGACTACAGGAGCATCTTCCTTTTCACGGGGTCCTTACCGTTCAACACGAGAAAAAAAGCATTCGACCTTCACCGGGTCCATACCCGACTTATACTCGTTTCACACACATGATATGTGAGCAGATAATATCTATTTTGAATAATGTATAAAACTGTTAGGATGAACATGGTTATTGTATGTTTAAAAACAATAACTTGTTTTTTACAAACAAACTAAGACGATGGTGATCAACTAATCATCTAAATACGTTATAGATTTCCCTCTTTGATTCATTTCGTTAACCGTATAGGTCTTTAAAAGTTTATCTAACTTTTCAAATGATATTCGTAGTATCATTAATTATATAATATAAATATGGTAAATATATTTAAAGGGGAAACCCTTTACCCGAAAAAATAGTAAATATAATAAAACCTAAATAATAAGAAGAATAGTAAGAAACACAGTATATAAAGCTTGATTTCTAAAGCCTGTAATCAATTGACACCGAAGGTTGTAGAGTAAATTGTTCGTTGTGGATTCAATAAATTGAAGATTCCGTCTTTAGAGAGAGCTAGGTGCACTGAGCCATTGGTGCGAGTTATAGACCATTAAAATTGCGATGGCGCCTACGACGTCGGTGCATATGCAGCCATGGTGCCACCATAAGTGAGGCATCTATAATCACAGGTTTTGTTTTTAATAAAAAATAGAAAAAAATAACATGGTACTAACATGTCTAAATCAAAGTCGGTCTAATCCTGTTTGAACATGTATTTTAATGGACTCGTATTGTTTTAATAATAGCTTAAGAGATGCATGCTTTAAGATCTAGACTATGGTTTTCAAGATAGGGGTCATACTCAGGCTATCATTAAAACAATACGAGTCCATTAAAATACGTGTAATATTATAAGATCCTACTCTAATGTTCTTTTTTAATAGTTTTTAAGATCGTAGATCGTAAGATCGGATCGGGATTTTAAAATCCTACTCTAATGTTATTTCTTAATGGTTTTTGTAATATTATACAAATCTACAAATTATTATACATTATAAACACAAAATACTATGAATGTTTCATAAAAATGTTGTCCTAAATTATGATTGTGAATTGTTTAAAAGGATTAACATGTTGTTTTTTGAATTCTACATAAAAAAAACAACCCATAAATTTGTAGTTTTTTAGTTTGTAACACGAGAAAAGTAAGATCGGATCGGATAAGATCTTAATATCATATTATCAAAATCGGGATCCTATAAGATATTAAGCTTGCAAAGATCCTATATAAGATCCGGATTATTTTTGGTTTGCAGTATCGTAAAATCGTAAGATCGTAAGATTAAAGATCGAGATCCTGACAAACTATGATCGAGACTATCAAGATAAAAAAAACTAAATATTCTTTAGGCAGATAAATGTTCAACATGCATAATTATCATATCAAAAGAAGTTTTAATGTAGCAAGGTGATGTGTTCCTCATGTTTATTGCTGCTTAGCTCTCATAATTATGACCTTATGATTTTTCTCGCTAAATCATATGATATTAAAGTTGCAAACTTTAGTCGATATTTTCCCGCTAAACCATGATATTATAAACTTTAGTCAATGTTTCATTAAAATTATTTTCCATGCGAGTTTATTTAAAGATACAACCTTTAGTCAATGTTTCATTACAAATACTTCTCATGCATTTCTACTAAGAGGTGCGATCCTCTACAAAGCTACAAAATATAAAAAGTCTGCAAAGCCATTTGTTTTGTGACACGTGTCCCCCACTAATTTTATCTCTTTCCCTCTCCTTTTTTCTTAAGAGCACAAGGTATGCAACATACCAATAACACGTTATTGGTATGCCACCTCAGCGCCACATCATACACTTCCAAATAACACACCAATAACTCAAACACCCTCCCTCATAACACACCAATAACATATTATTAGGTCCCACTTTTTTTCATTTTATTTTATTTAAAAATAAACACTTTTTATTATACATAAAATATAAAAAGACATAGTATATGTATGTAAAAATTTTGATATGTTGGTATTTAAACTCTGTAATTCTAACAAATTAAAAATAAATAAAAAATACAAATGTATCACAACATTTGAAGATTCTAATTAATACACCAAGAAGCCAAGAAGGCAACAATAAACCACATTTACTATACCAAGTTGCAATGCACAACCCCCAATTAAAAAAGAGAGATAAATTATTAAATTTTAATATTTTCTCCCACTCTCCATTATCCTACATACCTAACCACTTGCACAACTCCCTATACCTTCTTCTTCTTCAAATTTTCTGATTGAAAAACCTATCGGAAAAACAGTTTTTTTCATTAGAGAGCACTAAAAAAAAGGTTAAATTGCATGCAATAAACGAATAGCGTGAGCCAGTGAAACAACTCAAAGACCAATGGCGTGTGAATGGCGTGTTCGATGGTACCATCTTTGGCGCGTTATTGGTTTGGAAAAGAGCGAATGGCGTGTTATCTTGCACGATACCGTCTGCTCTAATATTTTCAGCTAAGGGGCATTTGGGTCATTTGACTTGTTTTTTAATTCCACCACAATCTTCAAACGCAAATAACTTTCAAACGACATATTTTTATGAAAACCCGATTTCATCATAATTTTTAAAATTTAATCCTCTTTAATTTGATATGCATTTTGATATAAAAATCGGAAATTTTTTTTAAAAAAATTTCAAGTGGGTTTTGATTTTCTTGAAATTTTCGGCATATTCGACCCTACTTTTATCTAATTTAAAGGTTGATTTACGCAAAATTTAAAACACGAAAGTTGTTGATTTTAGTTCACTCTTTACACAAGTTTTTGAATCACTCAAATCCGATATGAAATAAGTGAGATATCGCACGTTAAAAATGTCGTTTTAGTCATATTTGTTGCACACAATGTGTTTGATAAAATGTCTAGCTTAGATTTTTAGTGTTAAAATTACGTTAAATGCTCTAAATTTTGTACCACAACGCATCATTAATCATTTTATTAATGTAAGATTCAAAAAGTGATGTTTTTTTAGTCGTTAATTTAAAATAAAAATGCACGTTTTGTTCATCAGTTAATCTTGGTTCATCAATCTGATGAACTGATGAATCAAATCAAAACTGATGAACCAAACCAAACTGATGAACTGATGAACCAAACCAAAACTGATGAACCAAATCAAACATAGTTTATCAGTTTATTTTGGTTCATCAATCATAGTTTCAGCTTAACATGTTGGTGTTTGTTTTGTTTTGTTCATCAGTTTATTTTGGTTTATCAATCACAGTTTCAGTTTTAGTTTTGTTCATCAGTTTTTGGTTTGGTTCATTAGTTTGGTTTGGTTCATGAATCATAGTTTCAGTTTTGGTTTGGTTCATCAGTTTTTGGTTTGGTTCATCAGTTTGGTTTAGTTCATCAATCATAGTTTCAGTTTTGGTTTGGTTCATCAGTTTAGTTAGGTTCATCAGTTTTGCTTTTATGCTTTTTTTTTAACAGTTTGATTTGGTTCATCAGTTCATCACTTTGGTTCATCAGTTTTAATAGTTAAAAACATTAACTATTAAAAACATCACTTTTTGAATCTTACATTAATAAAATGATTAATAATGCGTTGTGGGACAAAAATTAGTGCATTAAGCTCAACTTTAACACTAAAAATCTAAGCTAGACATTTCATCAAACACCTTGTATGCAACAAATATGAGTAAAACACCATCTTTAACGTGCGACATCTTACCCATATGACATCGAATTTGAGTGATTTAAATTTCTGGGTAAAGAGTGAACAAAAATCTATAACTTTCATGCTTTAAGTTTTTCAAGATTCGACATTTATGATGGTAAAAAATAGGGCCAAAAATGCCAAAAAAATCAAGAAAATCAAGAACTATTTGATATGTAAAAAAAAAAGTTCAAAATATTTATCAAGATTTATACCAAATTAAAGAGAATCGAATTTTAAAAATTATGGTGAAATCGGTTTTTTGTAAAAATTTGTCGTTTAAGAGATATTTGCGTTTAAAGTTTGAGGTGGAAAAGGAAAATACGGGTCAAATTACTAATCTACCCCTTTGACCGAAATTAATTAAAAAAAATAAGGTGGTTGACTAGATTTCATCCAACGGTTGAGATTGCTTTTTATACTTTGCAAATTCACTTGACTTTTTAATAGATCCGGTACCTTTCTACTAAAGTATAATCATGGAGGTACCCGACCCGACTTTCGTGTTAGGCCCAACACTTATATCCGTCCGTTTTTTTAACCCTACCCGCTATTCAACTTTCTCTTCGCGACTCACATCTCTTGTTCCGGTGTGGATCCAGTTTGTTGCGTCGGTACGGTTGTTATTGTTAATTAGCCCGATCTGAGCTAATGAACATTGTTATCTGCAGTGCTCTCCACCTCATGCTTAACGATCTATCATTGTTGGGGGTATTGCATGAACGACATATGTTTTCTACTTTTTTTTATAGTTTTGTTTAGGCCTTATCTGCTCTTATTTGAGTTATCTGATATTTGTTCTTGCTTCCTTTCATTTGTAAAAATAGATGTGTCTTTGTTACGTGCGCGGGTTTGTTTATGTTGTTGTTGTTTTAGGTGTCGTTTGTTTTTTTCCCAATAAACACTTTTTTCCTCTTTTCACTTCTTTTCTCTGCAGGAGGGCAGAGGTTTCTGTTTGTTTTTTTGCAGACATAAGTGCTTCTTTTCATTTCTTTCCTCTTCTAAATTTCAGACATTATCTTTCACTTCTTACCTCTTCTTTCACAACCCCTACATCTCTTTCTCAATATCTTACATCTCTTTTACGTTTCGTCCGTCTTTTTACGTTTTCGTCCGTTTTTTTACGTTTTCGTCTGTTTTTTTTACGTTTTCACCCCTTTTTTACATTTTCGCGTCTTTTTTACGTTTTCGCCTTCTTTTTTACGTTTTCGTCCATTTTCTTATGTTTTTGTCTCTTTTTTTACGTTTTCGTCCGTTTTCTTACAATTTCGGCTGTTTTCTTAAGTTTTCGTCCGCTTTACTAAGTTTATGTTCGTTTTTTATGTTTTCGTCCGTTTTTTTAATGTTTTCGTCTGTTTTTTATGTTTTCGTCTGTTTTTTACGTATTTATCCGCTTTTTTACGTTTACGTCCGTTTTTTTACGTTTCGTCCGTTTTCATACGTTTTCGTCCGTTTTCACGTGTTTTTTTACGTTTTCATCTGTTTTTTTTACGTTTTCGATCATATTTTTACGTTTTCTTAAGTTTTCATCCGTTTCATATGATTTTTTAAGTTTTTTGTACGTTATATTATCTTACCTAACAAAACGTAAGATAATGTAAGAAAACGGATGAAAACGAAAGAAAACAGACGAAAACGTAAAAAAACAGACGAAAACGTAAAAAAACGGTCGAAAATGGCAAAAAACGCGAAAACGTAAAAAAAGACGAAAGCTTAAAAAATGGTCGAAAACTTAAAAAACAGACGAAAACGTAAAAAAAAATATTAAAACGGACGAAAATGTAAAAAATGGAAGAAAGCATAAGAAAAAGGATGGAAACGTAAAAAAACAGCCGAAAACGTAAGAAACCGGACGAAAACGTAAAAACATATGAAAACGTAAAAAAACAAACGAAAACATAAAAAAATGATGGAAACGTAAAAAACAGACGAAAACGTAAAAAAACCGGACGAAAACGTAAGAAAATGGACTAAAATGTAAAAAAGCGGACAAAAACGTTAAAAACAGACGAAAACATAGAAAATGAAGGAAAACGTAAAAAAACAGACGAAAAGGTAAAAAAAAACTAGTGAAAAAGAAAAAGGAAAAAAAAGTTATTTCAATAGCACAAAAAATACTAATGAAAAAGAAAAAAGAAAAAGAAGAAAAAAAAAAGAAAAATGAATGAAGTACTTCAATAGCATAAAAAACAAACGGTCTTCTTCTTGCAGATGAAGAGCTTAATTGTACCTCTTCTTTTGCAGACATGGTTTGCAGATGAAGAGGTAAAAGCTCTGAAAAAACAAACGACACCTTAGTTTTATTGGATTTGATTGTGTCTGTCGCACCTTATGTTTCTTTTATTGTTTGCCATTTGACCTAGTTACTAGTGCGAGGGTGTTGGATCCATTTTGGAGTTCTTCGAGTGATAAGAGTATTGAAAGCCTTATTTGTACCCAAAATTGGCTTCATAAGGATAAGGATAAAATTTCGGAAAAAGAAGAAGATTGTGAAACAATAATCACTGGTACGTCTGTTTATTTTTAATACTCGTTAATACAGGTATCGTTTCTTGCTAATTATATCACTTTCATGCAGATTCGAGTGAAGATGAAGGTACTAGCTCCAAAAGAAATGTCAATGAAAATGAAAGCTTTTAGACTAAAATACACCGTTGGTCCCTTAACTTGTATCGAAGGATCGCGATGGGACGAAACCGGGCATAATCATCGCCACGGGTCCAAACAGTAGCGATTAAATGCCAGATTGGTCCCTTGACCAAGTCAAACTCTGATTTTTGTTTTGTAGTCGAGGGTATTTTAGTCCATACACATTTATACTTTTATAACACATTTATGTTTTACCCCTTCATCTTCATCATCTACCCAAATTGTATCCTGCAGTTTGCACTTGTGAGTTGGGAGTGGCTGCACTTGGAGCTGGGCACAAAATGAGTCTGTACGTGAGGCTGCACTTGGAGCTGGGCACATACTGGTGGAACATTATGCTATTTCGTAAGTTGTTTAGTTTTGTTACATGACTTGACCAACATTTAGCTTTATAGCTGTTCTTTTTTTGAATTTACAGTTTTTTGTTTTATAACAACTACTATTAGAAATTAAAAAGAAAACGCACAGCCTATTAATGTCTTATCATTTTATGTCAGGTCCTTGTCGCTGCTTCTTCCAGCTGTAGAAGATGGTATATTCAATGATAACTGGCGTATCCGTCAAAGTTCTGTTGAGCTTTTGGGGGATCTCTTGTTTAAGGTAATGCTCTCAATCTCCATGTGTACTAGAGATGGCAATATGGGCTGATCCAAAACACCTTTTGTTCAAAATTAATATCACAAGGGTTAAAATAGTGTCATTATTTTGGGTAACTTTTGACCCTTTTTCCCCCCCTATAGTTTTAACTTCTTTAGATTAAAGCATATCCCAATTGTATCAGTTTTAAATTCAATGGGTCCAAATTGCCAAGTCTAGTATGTGCCAATTTTGGTACCACTTATTTTTATTGACAATTTGTTTGATTCAGGTTGCTGGTACTTCTGGAAAAGCACTCCTTGAGGGAGGCAGCGACGACGAAGGTGCCAGTACTGAAGCACAAGGACGTGCAATCATTGAGGTACTTGGCAGAGACAAGCGTAATGAAGTGCTAGCTGCGCTCTACATGGTCCGGACTGATATCAGCCTCTCAGTTCGCCAGGTATGTTGATTTTAATGTTATTGGTTGAGGTGGAAAGATTACAGGGCAAGCAAGTTGGTTAACTAGTTAAAATCTGATGGGTTGAGTTGACTCTTCAAACTTTCTTTCAAAGATGCATCATTTATCTGTTCTGTTGAGTAAAATGGGTTAGGATTTGAAATTTTGAGCAACACTTTGGGCTACTTCTGACCTATTTGATCTTTTTCTATTTAGCTTTATGAAATTTATTTTAAACATTCACGATGGAGACACAACCAACTGTATCGACTCATTCTTAAATGAGTGGGTCAACTTTGACTCCTTTATATATATATGTTGCATGTCCAATTAAGGTATCTGATATGCTATCTTACCTTTTCTCTTTGTAGGCTGCTTTACATGTGTGGAAAACTATAGTTGTAAATACTCCTAAAACATTGAAGGAGATAATGCCTGTTTTGATGAACACCCTTATCGCGTCTCTTGCGTCACCATCCTCTGAAAGGAGACAGGTCTGTCATTTGGTTATCAATATTTCTAATCTCTTTCATATGTTATAAAAATATTTTGGAAACTAAATTCTTGCTTATTTTGTTAAGGCTGCTTGACGAGCATTGGGTGAGCTTGTTAGGAAGCGAACTTCAACCTCAGGGACTTTCATGTCACACCATCTGGAAGAGAATGACTCTCCTGCAAGATGAAATGGGTAGATGATGAAGATGATGAAAGATGAAGGGGTAAAACATAAATGTGTTATAAAAGTATAAATGTGTATGGACTAAAATACCCTCGACTACAAAACAAAAATCAGAGTTTGACTTGGTCAAGGGACCAATCTGGCATTTAATCGCTACTGTTTGGACCCGTGGCGATGATTATGCCCGGTTTCGTCCCATCGCGATCCTCCGATACAAGTTTAGGGACCAACGGTGTATTTTAGTCAAGCTTTTATTAATGAAGATTGAAGAATATTAGAAAGATAATATGTTTAAAGAACAAAAGCTTATTTTGTGGATTGAAAGCTTATTTTATGGATAATATGGATAACTTGTTAGTTTTTATTTGCCTACTCTTGTAATTTTGCGCAAAAGGCCTACTGATATAATGATGTTGCCTACATCATAAATGGAAGCTTATATTTTGATGTATTGATGTTTGCCTACATCATAAATATAAATGTTGCCTGTTGTTATATGATGTACTGATCTTGATTTGTTGTTTAGTATGGTTGGTGTTTTATTTTACGAGTAAGGAGGCGGTGTTACATATGCTTTTAATCCTCAAGTGTTATATTTTTGAGTGCTTTTGTCATTGATCAGCACGTATATATGTTTGTATATTCGGCTGCAAGCATGCAAGTTTTATTTTGTGTTTGACGTACACACTTGTATGAGTATTGTTTAGTTTAAGATCTGGGTCTCCCAAATCAGAAAAGAAAATACGAATCTTGGATTGACTGATTCGGTTACTTTTTTTTACTTGAAAGAACATATAATAAGATGACACATATTACCTTGAATTTATAATGTAAAACTGTTATCTTTACTAAACTAAAACAACTAAAAAATCCAAGATGATGATGGAATTATTGGCTTCTCTTTGCTTCACTTTTGATGAATGCATGTTGCTTAAAGCAATTGTCAAAGATCACCTTTGCTTATTGTTTACATACATATTATTGATTTTGCCATTTTCATTTTATAAGATCACTCGTCAAAAAGGTATTACGACAATAAACATCAGGCTAGTTACTATCATTGTACGAACATATTATGTGATTTTAACTACTAAGTTTAAAAAATTAAATTATGTGATTTGGTAAATGGCACAGACCCGAATTCGACTTGACCCGATCCGATTTGACCCGTACCCTACTAACCCGACCTCAAATAAAGCCTGGTTTCTTACGTTTTTATCCGTTTTTATACGTTTTCGTCTGTTTTTATACGTTTTCGCCCGTTTATATCCGTTTTCATCCGTTTTTATACATTTTCATCTGTTTTTTTACGTTTTCGTCCGATTTTATACGTTTTTATTTGTTACGTCCGTTTATATACGTTTTCATCCGCTTTTATACATTTTCATCTGTTTTCTTAGGGTTTTCATATGATTTTTTATGTTTTCGTCTATTTTTATACGTTTTCGTATGTTTTTCTACATATTCATCCGTTTTTTTACGTTTTGTTTTTATACGGTTTCTTACGTTTTTATACGTTTTCTTACGTTTTTATCTGTTTTTGTCTATTTTTATACGTTTTCGTCCGTCTATATGCATTTTCATCCGTTTTATACATTTTCATCCGATTTTATACGTTTTCGTCCGTTTTCTTACATTCTCATACATTTTTATCTGTTTTCGAAACTTTTTATATGTTTTCGTCCGTTTTTATACACATTCATCTATTTTTTATACACTTTTGTCCTTTTTTTTTGTAAAAGGGATTCACCTTGGTAATATATATTAAAATAATCAACCAAATAAGTACAATGGAATGTGGCTTACGTGCCACATTAACCTCAAGCTAAGCTTGAACAACCAAAATAAATCACTAGTGACAGACCACTAAGCGTTACAATAACTATAGAATACTAAAGCCAAAACACCAACTGGGAACAGCCATCTAATAACACATGAATGACCACACATATCAGCCCACCTCTTCGAAGAAGATTGATGAATCAGATGAGCCTGCCTCCTTAAAACCCCTTCCAAGTAAAAACTCAATGGAAAAACCTTGGAGTAGGGAAAAAGAGTATAACACTCACCTGAATCTCTAACGAACAACCACGACCTCCAATAGCATAAGCTAACGAAACATAACTCTCCTCAAACCACCAGCGCCCAGAATCTTCAACATAACTGGAACTCGCCATTCATGAATGTAAAAGAGAAAGAGGCAGCTACCAAACCCGCAACAAATCACTAGTATTCGAAGTCTTTATAAATTTGCACGTTAGGAGCTTTAGCCGAACAGTAGACTTGATAATATCAATAACTTGAACTTCCGATCTACTTTGTTACTTGAAAATCTTGTTGTTTCTTTCTTGCCAGATGAAATAGGAAGGAGCCGCAAAAAGGAGCTTGGAAACAACACTTCTAGAAGATCGAGACTTCGAGATATGAATAAGATAGCGAATCACATCATCCAGCGAATCCAGAATATCCTGCAACCCAGCAAACATCTTCAAAGAAAACCAAACCTGAAAGGAGAATATACAATCAAAGAAAAGATGATCATGAGAATCCGGTTGAGCCCTGCATAGAGGACACAACAACATATCATAGTTTGAATCCTGATGGCCATCATGATATCTCAACATGTCTTGAGTCCGAAGCCTTCTTTTCAAAACTTGCCAAAGATGGAACGCATACCTCGAATACAATGAGAAAACCAAACAAGATGATACCAATCCACCACAGAACCCCTCGGGCGAATACAATCCCAAGCAAGAGAGACCGAGAAGGGCTTTATGGAATCTGCATAACGCCAAAGTAACTTATCATTCAAACTGTCGATCAAATTAGGGACCGTTATAGAATAAATACCCGGATACCAATCTCCCCAATCACTAAGCCATGACTACGAATTCCCATTAATAACATCACGAACAGAAGAACTTGGAGAAAAGCCTGCGCGATGAATATCTCTAGAAGAAATAACAAGAGCCAAAGGACCTGCCGGGCACCACTTGTCAAACCAAGCAGAAGCCGTCAACCCATTACCAAGATTATACCAAAAGAAGCTACGAACAAGGGGTCTAATCTGAAGGATTTTTAGCCAACTCAATGTCATATTACCCCGACATGGAGTATCCCAAAAATTGGGCCCCCTCAACCTGTACATATGAATCCATTTAACACAGAGGGAATCTTTACACGTAAACAAGCGCCAAATATGAGAAGTAATAAGAGCATTGTTAAATGAGGCAATCTTACGAATACCAAGACTGCCCTCCTGTTTGGGTAAACAGACAACTTCCCACGCAACCTTAGATTTACCTCCTGTTTTGTCCGTTTTTATACATGTACATATGTTTTTATCTGTTTTCGTCTATTTTTATACGTTTTTTGTTCATTTTTATACGTTTTCATCCGTTTTCATATGTTTTCATTCATTTTCATATATTTTTATTCGTTTTCTTCTGTTTCTATATGTTTCGTACGTTTTCTTATGTTTACATACTTTTTTATCCGTTTTTATACGTATTCATCCATTTTTCTTACGTTTTTATCTATTTTGATATATATAAAAAAATGGACGAAAACGTATAAAATCATAAGAAAACGTATAAAAACATATGAGAAAGTATAAAAATGGACGGAAACGTATAAAAACGGACGAAAGCGGATAAAAATGTAAGAAAACGTATGAAATCAGACGAAAACGTAAAAAATATATAAAATCGTATGAAAACGTATAAAAATGTATGAAATCGAAATAAAAACGTATAAAAACGTATGAAAACATATGAAAACGGGTGTAAATGTATAAAAACGGACGAAAACGTATGAAATCGGGCAAAAACATTAAAAACGGATGATAATGTATAAAAATGAACGTAAACGTATAAAACGGACGAAACGTATAAAAACAGACGAAAACGTATAAAATCGGATTAAAACGGATGAAAATGTATAAAAACGTATGAAAACTTATAAAAACGGACGAAAACGTATAAAAACGGATAAAAACGTACGAAATCGGAATAATTGTATAAAAACGTATGAAAACATAAAAAACGTAAAAAATGTATGAAATCAGAATAAAAACGTATAAAATCGTATTAAAATGAATAAAAACGGAATGAAGTTGTATAAAAATGGACGAAAACGGATAAAAACGTATGAAGACGGACGAAAACGTAAAAAACGGATTTTAATTTCTAAAAACAAACGAAAGCGTATAAAAACGACAAAACATATAAAAACGGACGAAAACATATTAAATTGGATGAAAACGTAAGACAATGGATGAAAACGTAAGAAAATGTATAAAAACGGATGAAAACGTATTAAAAAGGACGAAACCGTATAAAAACGTATAAAATCGGACGAAAACGTATAAAACCATACGAAAAACTTAAAAATGGATGAAAATGTATAAAATGGACGAAAACATATAAAACGGACGAAAAAGTATAAAAACGTAAGAAACCAGGCTGAAACGAATTAACGTATTAAAACGGACGAAAAAGTAAAAAAATGGATGAAACGGATAACAACCCTAAGAGAACGGGTGAAAAAGTATAAAAACAAACTAAAAGTGAAAGTCAATGCAAACCATACAGACCATTACTGTAACTTTCTAAAGTGAAAAAAAAAATCAAGTGATAGACCGGTGAAAGTCAACGCAAGCCACATGGACCATTTCTGTAATTTTTCAAAGTTTGTAACCTATTAACCTACTAGTTCCCGGTCATATTACGTAGATCATTCTAATTTTGAAAGTTTATTGCGTATAATGGTAATTTTCAAAGTGATTTGCATTTTTTCCCTTGTTATTAAATCGGCTTAAATAATACATTTTTTGTTTTTTTTTTTCTTTTTAGATATTTGAGGTTTGCTTACGTGGGCAATCAACTTTATAACAGATCCAAGTGGGCCAATAGCGGGACCAAGTTTGAAGACACACAGATCCAACTGGGCCAATGGCGGGACCAAGTTTGAAGGCACACGGGACCAAGAAAATGACATATTTTACTGGTAAATATCATGTAACCGAAACATTACCTTCCTTATCAATTTCATCAGTAAGAAGAGCATGCTGAAACCACCATCACAATCTACCAATCAAGTCAGGCCAATGTTGTTTGCTGTATTTCTTGTGTTAGTTTCATTGGATGTTATCGACTCACGGTCCCTCGTTAAGACACTGCCAGGATTCGATGGTGATCTTCCTTTCACACTCGAAACTGGGTAACCTCGTGATACTCTTTTTAACTGAATTATGTTGGTTTAATTTCCTGTTTTCGGTTTTATACGAACTCTTACTATAACTATATATGTACGTGGTTTGATGAAAGGTACATTGGGTTAGGAGAGTCCGATGATGTGCAGTTATTTTACTACTTTATTGAGTCTGAAGGGAACCCGAAAGATGACCCTCTCATGCTTTGGATGAGTGGAGGCCCTGGATGTTCTTCTGCTTCTGGCCTCTTTTATGAAATTGGTAATTTCTTACATCTCTAGCTTGTTTTAGCCAAAACAGCTTTTACATCTTTTCAATGTAGAGGTCGCGACCCAACTTTGCATTCAGCTCACAGTCCGGTTTGGTAATTCTGAAACATAACCGGCATTCCTATTTTGGTAATTCCGAAACAAGTGCTGATCGTGAATTCGTGACATTAACTAGCTAGCTAACATTGAGATTGTTTCAATATAATGTCAAAATCCAATGTAATTGTAAATTTGTATCCAAGATCAATGATCAATAATATCTATTCTAACCAAAAGGCTTGTGTCCCAATACCACATACTGTGCGAGAAGCTCCCCAACTAAATGGTTGTGGGTTCAAGTTCTGCTTAGGACATGTGAGATAATTTTGTGGTTTATATATATTGTGAGATAGATAGTTTGCCGTTCAAAAAATAAATATCTATTCTAGTTAATTTGGTTGTGGATGTAGCACGGTTATCCTAGTTGTGTAAACCATGCAATTCGGTAGTGTAATTGTTTTAATTTTTAACATTGCTAGGACTTACTGCTGTGATACTCTAGCAAACAGCGAATTTTTTTCTTTACAAACATACATGTGTGTGACTCTTTGATAGTTCCGTGCAGGCCCCCTCACTTTTCCATATGCAACCTCTACTTTGGAGAAGCCAGTACTTGAGTTAGTCCCTGACAGTTGGACAAAGGTGACTCTAAATCTTACCTGAAGTATTGATTTCATTAATATAGTTACACTTTTTTATACAAACATTCATGTTCAAAAAAACTGTGCCGAGTTACTTCACAATAATTTCATACCAATGTAATTACATAAAATTTTAGGTGGCCAGCATACTATTTCTTGATCAACCCGCTGGGTCTGGATTCTCCTATGCAAGAACTCCCGAAGCTTACATAACAAATGATACATCAGCAGCAATAAATTCATACAATTTTCTGAGGAAGGTTGGGTCATTATTCTGTATAAGCAATTACTTCTCCATTTTCTCAGTAAACATATATCTTCAATGCATATATGACGTGTAGTTTTCAAAGAAATTACTTTATCTGCTGTAAATACAAACTAAGATGGAGGTTCCTGGATATGTATTTCTTCTTGCAGTGGCTAATCGAGCATCCTAAATTTCTCAACAATCCGTTGTATATTGGTGCAGATTCGTACAGTGGCATAGTGCTGCCAATTATTGTTGAGGAAATATATAACGGTACTCATAGATAGTTTAATTCCATGCTATCGAGCTTGCAATAGAAAAACTCAATTGTTCACCTCAAAACACTATAGTCATCTTGTTAGCCATAATTAAAAAAATACTGACTCTTTCATCTAGCTTCTGTATAAGTTACTTTTAAGATAGATTATGGAGTAATATATCCGATTTTCAGCTTCTTCTTTCCATTCTTTGTAGGTAATGAAGTTGGAAAATTGCCACATCTCAATATCAAGGTACAAATTAGTTATTTATCAACACAACTTGTTGTAATAATTATTTTGTTACAGTATATGCTGAATTTACTTAACTGGTACTTTGAATTCTATAATTCCAGTTTTTTGAATAAACCTATTTTTTTATCGATCACTTAATTGGATTTTTTTCTTCGAGTTAGGGGTATGTTCTTGGTAATCCTATAACAGATACAAATGGAGACAAAAATTCAATAATGCCATTTGCTCATCGAATGGCATTATTGTCGGATGCAATCTACAAGGTAATGGAGCATTTTTAAGCTGCCTGCAGTTTCACTACTTTCTAGTATTTGAACTTGTTATAAAATGGTTGGAAGATCCTCTTTAAACCATGTCAAATGACCTGTTTCCGCATCCTTTGACTTAGCTTTATTTTAAAAGTCTTAACTTTGGTAGTGGTCAAATAACCCCTTTTTAAACCAATTATTTGTTCTGATACTCATACATGTTATACCATAACAAAAAAAATAAAAAATATTCGTATGTAGGTGCTGCATGCACAAACAAAGCTGCAATATGTCGGGAATTTAATCACTTTCTTTTGCAGTCAACTAAAGAAAATTGCCATGGAGACTACATAAATGTAGATCCCGACAACAGTCTGTGCAAACATGATCTTCAAGTGGTAAATAAGGTACTACAAGAGTGGTTTTTAAATTTGGGTTATTAGCTATATATTC
The DNA here is from genome assembly GCA_019973895.1 of Chrysanthemum seticuspe. Classification (NCBI taxonomy): domain Eukaryota; kingdom Viridiplantae; phylum Streptophyta; class Magnoliopsida; order Asterales; family Asteraceae; genus Chrysanthemum; species Chrysanthemum seticuspe. The sequence goes on along the minus strand of BPTQ01000006.1, from coordinate 77,442,991 downwards.
TGCATTTGTATTCCTTTTAATGCTCCTTTCTTTTGATCTGTAGTGTCTTGAAAGAATTTTCACGCCACAGATTCTAGAGCCAACTTGTGAAACTTCAGATGTCTTCAAATCTTACACCTCCAGGAGGGGCTTAACAGCTGTTGACAAGACATTTCTCGATAATTGGTCGTTAGCCGAACTTCAGATGCAAGGGTGCCGAGTATTATTCTCTTCTCTCTCTAGTTCTTACACTATGTGTGTGTTAAGCACTTAAGCTTCACCATTATTCTCCCTCCCCCCCCCCCCCCCCCCCAAATTGTCATCAAGCAGTATACTGGTTATTTAGAAAGATAGGTAAAATATGCCATATGGTGATGATGTTTTAATATTCCTTCCCCATTTTTTTTAGAGTTATAATGCTTTCTTGTAACTACATACCATTCAATCGCAATTTGCAGGATGACCTTTATTTATTTTCCTATGTCTGGGCTAATAACAGGGATGTGCGAGAAGCTCTTCATATTCGCGAGGTTTGTAGGTCACCTCATAGTTTAATTCTTTTTCATCGATCTTAATAATCTAAGATAATATATCTTTTTATCGGGTAGGCTAGTATAATAATATATTGATTGCCAGGAATTTGGGGATATAGAGTGGGTGCGATGCAATGAAACCTTTTCTTCTAAACATAAGGAAGCTATATCTTACACAAACAATGTTCTGAGTAGTGTTGACTATCATCAACGTCTTTCAGATAAAAATTGTCGAGCTCTTATATACAGGTAATACCAATTGTATGCTTCTTCTAGTCGATGTGAAAGTAAAGATAGTAATTACGTTTTTTTTGTTTTTTATGTGTGTTTGAACAGCGGAGATCATGACATGATGGTTCCATATGTGGGTACTTTGAGCTGGATTGAATCACTAAACTTGTCGGTTGTAGATGATTGGAGACCCTGGTTCGTAGACAAACAAGTAGCCGGGTTAGTTGTGTTGTCACTTGGAGCTGATATGAATTCCTATAATCAAGATAAATGCATAAAATATTGATGTTATGGCACTATGCTGCTCAAATCTTCTTTTTTACAGATACACCATGAAATACTTGAATGACAGCTACAGCTTAACATTTGCTTCCGTAAAGGTGAATCTCATCGCATGAAATTTGGGCATGCCTTTTAGTATAAAAAAAGTTCAGCTAATAATTTGTTACCTTAACTTGAACCCAATCTTTTTGGTTTTATACTGAGACTTGTTGCAATTTTCATGAACTGAATATTTTCTTATGATCATGATAATTGACCTTTTTGTATTGTGGATAGGGAGGTGGTCACACAGCTCCATCGTATAAACCAAAAGAATGTTTAAGCATGTTTATGAGGTGGCTTGCAGACGACACGTTGTGAGCAACAACTTTTGAATTTGATGTTTGTGTCTTTTTTTTTTAACCGCAAACAATTTGATGTTTGTGTTATCTTGTTAGTACTAACATATCCATTTGCATGTATGTATGTTCGTTGTTTTATTTCTGCACAATAATACAATTAGTTTATGTTGGGATTTATGAACATTTAACCATTAACACTACGAGTACGCAGCGGATAGCTGATCTACTTTAAGGAATTACGATTAACACATTTAATAAACAAATCAAGGTAAAATGGAACGAGAAACTAACCCTCGTAGCAACAGCAAATGAAACAAGAAATTAGTGATTAAAATAATCGCCTCTACGAGTGCTCACACAAACACGTCAAATGAACACGTCCGGATTGCTAGCCATGTATTACGTATACCCAAACACCAAGTGTCAAAGCTCCAAAACCTGGATCAAAACCAAAACAGCCCCTAAAGAGCTTTATGTCCGAAATTCAGCAAGTACCCGAGATTTGATCCTATGTGTAGTCTGATATCGGACATAACTAGAACCAATCTACTTCCTTTCTTTGTGCCCGAGAACGCACCAGAGCAAAGAAGCTTTTGCTTCTTCTTTGTACAGTAACCTGCTGGAAAACACGTAACCTAAACCTTCTCGGATCGAGATGCAAGTGTGTAGGTTTGAAGTGATAAACCAATCAACCAAACGCCCTAGAAAGCTTTGAGAAATCGGTGGGAAAAGAGGAGTATTCCTGTGTTTTTTTGCTGTGTTGGATCGAAATCAGGAGGTGGTATGGGGGTGTTTATATACCCTCCAAACCCTAGCTATTTGATAAGCTTCAAGTTGAACTTAAGCCTTATCACAAACACTCCAATCCTTATCACACTTCTCCTCTCCAATCCTTATCACTCCATAATGAATCTAGACAGAAAAATTGTTGGCGTGTAACTCCCAGAACAGGGTTAGATAATCAATGTCAGCAGAAACAAATACCAAGTCAGCAGAAACAAATACCACTAGGTGGTTACCGGATATCACTTGAAATCGTGTGATCACTTTCCAAAGTAAACTATTCGACCCTAATGCCTGGGTTACACGAATATCTACTTGGGATAAGACCAAATGTAGTTATAGAATTAGGCATAAATCAATAACCCTTTTGCTTATAAGTGTTAATCGTTTTCTGTGTGTCCATCATGCATAATCAGATCTCCTATTTATAGGAAAATACTCTTAGCTAGTCAAATGAAATTATGAGTATTAATCGGCCCATTAATAGCCTCATAATTATCCCCATTATAGCCGTTAGTGGTTACATGACCAATTAAACGTGGCCATAATGCAGTTGTAATTGCCACTTGAATAGGTCAAAGCCCGTTACAAGCAGTACTTTCATCAGTACTTTCATAGCGCTAGCAGTGGAAACACTGCTTCAGTGGAAACACTGCTCAGTGGAAACACTGCTTCAGTGGAAACACTGCTTCAGTGGAAACACTGCTTATCAGCACTACCAATACAAACCACTATTAGAGTCAGGGTGTTCAGGGACCTTATGGGTGTACACTCCGTACCTCCTAGCCCATTACAAGGTGTGAACTAATCCCACAAGTACACTAAATTTTCCAACAAAAATCCACTTCCAGATCTTCCAATAGATCGACCAAAACAGGTTAGGACAAGCAGATTATGTCTAGTTCATTTTGTGTCCAAAACGGGTCATTTTGAGCTTATACGCGAAACATATTCTAATGTTCAATGTGTGTGCCCCCAATAGGCTTACACACCCTAGTCGTATGCCTAATCTAACTCACATATTCCAACAGCTCCTACTTGGGAGTTGGAGTAGTAGATAGTACAAATACCAATGACGGAAATGTCTAGCAACGCTCTCACTCGCTATTTAAACTGAAGGTGTCTGAGATATAGTTTCATAAATCATTCTCAGTAGCATGGTCATTTATGTCTTGCGTTCATCATCCTTTGTTATAGATACCGTTAAACCATGGATATAGATCCTAACTCAATCCAAATAGTTTAACCATTTAGATTCTCGTTATAGAATTTTAATTAGATATACCAAATGTAATCAAGAATCATCTTGCATTACCCTTTGGGTTCGGCCGAACAATTATCTGATTAATTCTGGAGAGGGCCCATGGTATCTTTATGCACATATCAAGTGGAGTAACAAATCCTTTGTTGACTACAAGTGTTGTGGATGCTGCTTCACATCACTCCAAAAATAGCTTTTATAACTACCTTATCCAGGACAACGTTTGGCATATAATTACAAAAGTGATATCCTACACATAACAGAACTTGCTTGCATCTCAACTCTAAGGATGACTTAACAAACCATTTCAACATTTTACTTATGACAAGGATCCAAAAGTAAATATTTGAAAGTTGGGGTATCAAATATGCATCCCTTGTGAATACATATGAGTTTGGCTGGAACAATCCACATTCTCCTAGAATGTAACCAACACTCACATTTTTCTTGCATAGCAATATTCCCATATTGTTAACCGACAATGAACATATTTAGAATGATAAATCATTTTATGGAATAAACATGCAAATATTGAATAACAGATTATATGAATAAAATAACAAATAGCTCGTATCTTTATTTATCAGAAAGTAAAACTGTCTTACAATTCCAAATTATCCAAATACTAATTACACACAGATTTACATGAGACTACTAGCTGGTATCAAACCAATATCCCTAGTCAATTTAGAATGCTTAAGATATGCTAAAGTCTTCGTAAATAGATCGGCTAGGTTGTCATCTGTGTGAACTTTTAATATCTTTACGTCACCCATTTCAATGGTTTCTCAAATATAATGAACTTTTGCGCGGTAATGTCTAGCACCCTTGGTGAGTCCACTTTCATTAGCTATAGTAATGGCTCCCGTATTATCACAATACATATTTATGGGTTCTTCAATTGTGGGAACAATGCCAAGCCCAGAAATGAATTTTCGAATCCATACAGCCTCTTTAGATGCATCATGAGAAGCTATATACTCAGCTTCTGCAGATGAAGTTGCAGAAATACTCTGCTTTGTGCTTTTCTAGTCAAAAGCACCTCCATTTAAAACAAATACATATTCAGTCTGAGATTTCAGGTCATCAGCATCTGTCAGATATCCTGCATCAATGTAGCAAGAAACCTTGAGCTCTCGTTTCATATCACCTCCGTAAACCAGAAACATATCCTTAGTATTGCGTAAATACTTAAGAATATTCTTAACAGCAGTCTAGTGAAGTTCACATGGATTCTGTTGAAATCGGCTTGTCATGTTCTGAGCGAACGCAACATCAGGACGAGTACATCTCACAGCATACATAATTGATCCTATAGCCGAGGCGTAGGGAACTCTTCGCATGTGCTCTTTTCAGAAGGTGTCTCAGCACCTTGTGATTTACTCAATTTCGGCTCATCTTGCATTGGGATAGTTCCTCGTTTGGAATTCTCCCAGAAAATTCTTTTAAAGATTTTCTCAATGTAAGCACTTTGACATAAACCAATTAATCGTCTTGATCTATCTCTATAGATCTTGATTCCAAGAATATATGCAACTTCTCCTAGATTTTTCATGGCAAAACATCTTCCAAGATAGGATTTTACATCTTGTAACATTGGGAGGTTGTTTCCCATGAGTAATATGTCATCAACATATAGAATTAGGAAAGTGGCATAACTCCCACTAGCTTTGTGATATACACATGGCTCATCTTGATTCTGAGTGAAACCGAATTTCTTAATCTCATCATCAAAACATTTATTCCACTGCCTAGATGCTTGCTTAAGTCCATAAATGGAACGCTTGAGCTTGCATACTCGGTTAGGATATTTTGGATTAACAAAACCTTCAGGTTGTACCATATAGACTTCTTTGAAAAGATGTCCATTGAGGAAGGCAGTTTTGACATCCATTTGCCAAATATTATAGTCATAGAACACAACTATAGCTACAAGAATCCTTACAGCTCTAATGTCTGCAACAAGAGAAAAGGTCTCTTCATAATCAACCCCGTAGGTTTGAGTGAAGCCTTTTGCTACGAGACGAGCTTTAAAGGTGTGTAATGCACCATCTGTTACACCCTATCCCGGAAATACCAACAGGTCCCATCGTGGTTGAATGTGGTCTACGGACTTGACGGGATTTACTGGTCAACCCGATAGTTAAACTAACAATTAACAAATGTTAAGTTATAGTTATAGAAATGAAGGGGGACATAAGTTGCCACATTCTAAACTTAATATAAGTGTCTTGTGGCCAAAATAGAAAGAAAGGGACTTAAGGGACCAAAAGTGCCAAATAGTGAAATACCTTTACAATGAAGAAAGCTTCATGTATTAAAGCCTGACTTCTCAAAAGTTCCAGGAGGGGGTGAAATTTGGTTTAGAAAAAAGAGAGGGAAAATGATGGTAAGGTTGATGATCAATTGGGATGGGATTAGTGTTCCCAATCAAGTAATAAACTAGTATCCATCATCCTTGTGCAAGTAAGTATCCCTAATTGTATTTAATTGTGGATTGAAGAGTTAGGGTTCATGTACACAAGTTGGTGGTTTTGGGTAATTGTGGTTTTAAACATTAATTAAGATGTTATAGTATAATTGGGTGAAACCCCTTTTATTAAATTGAAGCAAATGGATAAATTGGATAAATCATGTTATGATCATAAGGTGAGATTAAAAAGAGTTATGGTGATCTTGGAGGAATCTTATTATGGGTAATGTTATATAAATTATGGGTGGATCATCATATAATCAATATATGATTATGTGATGATTAGAGGATGTTTATGTAAGCCAAATGGTTGTGTAAACCATGGTTTTAGTTAATTGATGTCGTTTTAGGTGTACTTTGATTATTATGTTTAAGGATGTTACCTATGGATGATGTTGGACATTATTCATGAAGATGATGATAAATTGTGTATGGCTTAGCATGAATTGCTAAGGTAAGTAATCCAGTTACTACATGTTTAATGTGGAAATTATTATATGATGTGTTTATGATTGTTATAGTAAAGATTTGGTTATAGTTAAGCTAGGGAATTATTGGAATTATATAAGAATTGATAGTGGTTATAGAGTTAATTGCCTAAAGATGTGTTAAGGTATGTGTTATTGCCATATGTGCTAATTGTGCTATGGTTTGTATGTTGACAATGCTTATGTGAATTATATGATGATAGAAGCATTGTCATGTTTTAGCCGATTACTTACTAAGAGTTATCGCTTACATGTTATAGTTGCCATGTTCTTGTAGGTTCAAGGGTAACGGAAGTGCTATGGCTTGGATTGGGTGTTGGATCATGAAATGATCATTGAAGTTGGTAATATGTAATATTAGGAGCTAAGTAGATACCGAGCTCGTGTGATGAATTTGTACCCCCGTGAGTCTTTTTATAGTTTTGTAAATGTATCGTCAATCGGCAAGTACATGTCACAGTCGTTATAGTATTTTGATTGGTCAAATTCGATGTCATGGTTAATTTAAGGGGTTTTTGGATTAAAGTGTATTTCTACCCACTTTGGGTCGAATGGGTCAAATGAGTGTTAAGTACATCAAGGATGGTTTAGTTATAGTTTGTAATGTCTTTTCTTATTTTGTAAACGTTAAAGTGTTTGAATTAATTGAAATGGGCCAAGAATGATTGTGCGGTTTTGCTGTCAAAATGTGCAGGTCTGTAAACCTGACGGCGTCACAGTTTTGTGGCGACGACGTCCGGTTCAGTTGAGACGACATCGGGTTTGAAACCAGCCGTCGCGTGTTAAATCTGAAAACGTGATTTGTGTTATAGTTAAAGGGTGACGGTGTCGCGGCTTATAAGGCGACGACGTCAGCCCGTATTATAGCAACAAATGATGTTTTATTATAGTCTTGAGCCATTGGTTTTAAAAGTAATCGAGTATATCTTATAATTTGAATTGTCAAAGGTCAAATGTTACAGTTTTCATCGTTTATTGAAGAGTCTAATAAGAGAAAGTAATATTCAAACGTTTCCGCGTCAAAGTTTTAAATATTGAGTAATTTCCTATCAAACCGGGAATCGGGGAGTAACAAATTGGTATCCGAGCTTCGGTTTAAGTGAATTAGATTTCCACTATAGGTTGCCTAGTATTAAACCGCTCTTAGTTGCGGAATTAAGTGAATTGGAAATGTGTATGCTATATTATAGAGTAAACTATGCCTTGTGCTATATGAAAACTATGTGATAATGTTTTATAGTTATAGTGCTATTGTGTAATTGATGTAGGTCCATGGCGGACCATATGTGTATAGGTGAGTAGATCATCATGAATGTTTTATGATTGTGTAGTTACGTGTATAGAATTGGTTTGGTGTATGTAACGAAAGTCCATGACGGACTAAATGTGTTAAGTTATAGAACATCGTACACTTTGGTAGTGTCGGTGAATATATATATATATATATATATATATATATATATATATATATATATATATATATATATATATATATATATATATATAGAGTAAGGATCAGGTGCGGATTTTTTTAATTCGTGCGGATGTGCGGATAGATCTGGACCGCCCATTCCAGATTTGATCTTGACTTTTTGTAAAAAAATCAAGATCTGCGCTATCTTCACGGTACCGATTAACCATGTAAACGATTTTTTTAATTTTTTTTCCTTTTCAGCGATCCTTACTATTGTTATCTTCTTTCATTTTTTAATTTTTTCAGATTTTTCTGAGCACTTTTTGTTTTTTTGATTATGAGTCCTACCATGATATTAACGATATTATGAGTCCTACTGTGATATTAAGAAACTTTGATATTATAAAATGGCGATATTAAGTTTTTTTACATGTAAAAATGAACCGTGATATTAAAAAACATATGATAGTTACTATAATATTAACAATTTTATTAAAAAAACATATGATAGTGTTAGCCGTAACATTTTTATTAGAAGTGATGGTCATTCACATTTAGGAACTTTGTAACGTGTGTTATATATCGTATTAGAATAGTCAACGGGCTCGTGGATTGGGCTAAGCTAAATGGTTAAACATTTAGTTAAGCTAGCCTTGTATAAGTTCTCTTAACCCAATCCAATCCAAGTCCATCCACGAGGCCCATGGAAAGTCCTTTAGGGCGTTTGTACTTGTACTATAAATACCCCTCAAAGTCTCATTTGAGGGGTGTGCTTGTGTGTGTGTGTTTTCATATGAAATATTGTTTTCATTTCTTTCCTTTATCTCTCTAAACATACACCTAACATATCTTCAAGTCACCAAGTTCTTCTCTTCATCTTTCTACGCATAACATCCTTGTGTATAACGCGGGTTTATGTTATACGTGTTCGTCTTGTGGTAAGCGTGGTATTCGTGTGATAAGGTTGATATATTTAAGGTCCTACAGATAGTTACGATGATATTAACAATTATATTAAAAAAAGAAAAAAAGTTTCTGTGATATAAAAGAAGTTATTGTGATATTAAAATTTTATTGTTGATTTCATTGTGATAGTAAAAAGGAACCGTGATATTAACATTTTTTTTATTAAAAAAGGAACGGTGATATTAATAATATTAATAAAAAAACAAAAAAGTAGTGTGATATCAAAAAAAAAAAGTTAGTGTGATATTAACAATTTGTATTTAAAAAAAAAAGTTTATGTGATATTAGATCAGATCTTGACTTTTGTAAAAAAGTCAAAATCAGACCTTAATATCACAATACCTTTAATCATGAAAACGATTTTTTTGAAATTTTTTTCAGCGATTCTTAATAATTTATTATCCTCTTTATTTTTTTTTAATTTTTTCAGATTTTCATGATTTTTTTTAAAGTTACTGTGATATTACCGCACCATCCCTACTTAAAAGCTTACTCCCCACCCGATCTCTTCCCTATATATATCTATACATTATATATAAGAGGAGGCATGCCACATATAATGCCACTTGGCATCCCATAATGCCACATCATTATTCCATGTCATCATTGAATTTATGTGGCATTTTTTTTAATTTTTTTTAATGACATGTGGCATTTTTTATAAAATATATGTACAATTTTAATTTTTTTAATTTTAAAATTCGGTTTGTACAATTCATAAAGTTCGGATTTTTTTTTCAAAAAAAGCCATAGGCTAGATTCGAACATGGGTTGTGTATATGTTTGACATACATCTTAACCACTACACCAACACATCACTTGAGATTTATTTTGCAACTTAAAATCTATAAAGGTCTGTAAAGTATTAGAATCCCTACAAAATATTTGATAATCTAGGCTACTCATTAAGATAACTTAAGTTTAGAACTTATCTACCATATCTCATACGTATTTAGAGTTTCAACCCTAATCAAACATATAAACCCACATAACTTTTTTCATCTTTAACAACAATTGAGATTGCTTGCTGCAATTTTTGTTTTCTTCATTTAAGGATTTGAGGATGCAAAAACACTATAATTTTAGGTACTAATCATGTTGTTTAATATCTCACTTATTAATCATTTAATTGTTCCCTTTTCCAGATTCACAAGATTACATCTTTTGCTCTCTCATCGAATCATGAATGCTCTTTGTTGTACTATGGATATACTTGGGCTCAATATGCTGCATAACTGCAGTACCTTTTTGTGTGTGTTTTATTTCCACCCCTTCAATAGTGATCTCATTGATGACTCAAGTTTTATCTTTAAGGTAGCTATCTCAATTGATTTTTATTTCTAGATTGAATTTACATTTGTTTAAGCTATCCCATTCTTCCAGATTTCTTTCAACTGCTTATGATTCCGGATTAAGGGTTAGTTTTATACAGATACATGTTTTCACTTGTGTAATATGCAAGGTGCTTACAAATCTTTGTTAACGTGTTACAGAACACACCTGAGACAGACTTGAAATTAATTTTAGAAGCATGAGAGCAAGCTAGATGCACAGCCTGAGCTTTCCCGCCCAAGGTAAGGTTATCTCATATGCCTGCACATTATAAGTGATATTTTGTAACTACGTAGCAGAGATATGCTATGAAAGGTATTAGTAACTAATGATTATCTCCTCAAACTCATGAAACAAATATCGAGACTAATTTTGTGATACAGAGTTTGGTAAAACCCTAGCCACCACACCAGGTAGACACCCTAGAAGCTGCTAGCCCAGTTTAAGGTTACAAGCTTGATATAAAGTTTAAGTATATAATGATCTGAAGCATGGTGAGTTTTTCCTGAATGAACAGGAAAAGGGAGCAGAAATAACAGCAAATTCTCTACATAACTATTTACCAAAGAGTTAAAAGGCTAATAGAAGCTTTTTATACCTTAGAAATATATTTACGTGTATGTCGAATCATACCTTTTTATTTAGCTCAAATAGTACACGTATATGGTGTTCGTGTACTGTTAATTACCGTTCAATTTCTTTTTTTTGAATGGCTGTTGTAGTTGCTTGAGGCGGCTTGGTGTCTTACCAACATAGTTGTTTATATGTGCTGTACACGGCTCAGGTAACTTGGTAAATATCCCATATTCAATTCAGGAAACCATGCACCATCTGGTCCCCATAAATTTAGCACCAACTCAACTGTCTACAAAAATCCAACTGCAAAAAAATGGCCAAGCTGACCAATCAGGCATTGGTACACTATCGGTCGAGGTTAAGATACATCCTTGGCCACGGCAGTTAAGCTTAGGTGAGGATGTAAGCAATGGAAAATTCCACTCTTTGTCAGTCAGCTCCTGCGACTCCGTCTCCGGCTCCAACTCCGACGCTAACTTTCATTACAAGCGAAGATGCTATCTCATGTGTGAGAATGAATGGTGACTTAGAAGGTGAAAAGCTTGAGGCTGCTCGACTTTTGATTAAAAGTTTAATATCTTTATGATACAACTTTCAGGTACACTTATTGCCTTTTATTACTTTTAAAAAAAGTAGTATTTGTTTATAACTTAAAAATATATGTATGCCTGCAATGAAGATTTTCGGACTGCTACATATTAAAATTTCACATATGGTTAAAGTCACCAGAGAGTATCTTAATTTTCCTGGAGTGTGACGTTATTACTATGTCGTTTGCTGCAAAAAGATGAGCATTAAACTCAAGCGCAATGTATTCTTGCCATTTCAGCTGTCATGGGTGCCCAAAGATTGCACAAGGCATGTCATCAGTTATGGGGTTCCTAAGTAGCATAATACTTTCATGGTTGCAACCGTAGCACAATCTGTCAGAGCTTCGCACAGGCTACTTAAGCAAGGAATACAAGGCTAGAAAGATGAAGGTAGATTTTGTAATTTGTTTCCTTAATATAAAATTCTAAAATTAATCCGTTTCTAAATTCTAAGTTACCGAATTATTTATGCTTAAACTTCAAAAGAGTTTTATTAGGCGATTACCTTGATCAGGATAGCAAAAAAATTTCCTGAACCAAGGCTACTGCTTTTTTTTATATTATATATATATGTATAAAAAAAATTGTTTAAAGCAAACGGCCAATTGTATAAACTTATAAAGGCTCCTAAACAATAATCTGATACTAGAAGGTCCCTACAATACTTCATGTGTCACTGATCATATGTATTTTATGACGTGCTAATTCTGTAACTGTAATAATTGGATGCTAATCAAGAAAGAAGCATATAATATGTATACTTTTATAGAGACGATAATATGCCCTAATAAATATTCTAAAACCATAATTCACTAATAATTTTTTGTTTACAGGTACTCCACGAGAGGAGCAAGAGGCTGTTCGTGGAATATTAGATATCACAAAGCTCATCCATGATTCTAGAAACTTTACAAATACTCAAGCCACTCCACACAGTCTTGTGCAATAAAGGTACTATCCACGTACCTATAAGTGCCTTGCCACTGCCACATGACTCATATACATGCTTTACAATTTGCTCGATATAGGCATTAGAGATATTGCCCTTAAGGCTTTGTTTGACCATTTTATCTACATACCTAAATCGTCTAAGAATCTTCAACAAAAGATTTTGGCAATCATCGCTCTAAGAAGCTTCATTAGTGATCCACGTAAGATTAGTCTCTAGCAAAATCAAGGTGACAATTTCAATCCAATCTACCTGACCCTATAAGCTCCAGAATGACTATTTGTCAATCAAAAAATTCATTTATTTACTATCAATTCAGGAGCACTTCTTGGACTTGGCAGTTACGGTAAATGCATGTACAAAACCTTGAAAAAGCTACATACCTGAGATGCCAAGAGCACAAGAGAATAAGAGGCAATAGTTTCTTGGGTTTTTAAATGGGTAACATTACTATCGGATTGTATTTTATGATACAAGATTCGGGTGGTTCCTAAGGTTACAAAAGTATTGCGGTTATATTTATTTCAGTAAGTATCAGCAGTAATTACCTTTTTTTTGACATGAATAGTTTTCGATAGCTATTATAAATTTGTAGGATGTGTTTCTTTATTGTTATTCTCACATGATTATCATTGTGTTTTAGGAAATGGAGGTTACGGTGGTGGATGTACATGGTACTTAAACTACTGATTGTGTACAGTTGTTCAGGTATGTTTACTTAGAGCTTCTTCATCATCTAAGTATGTTGTTATGAGCAAGTACTAACTCAAAACAAGGAATTTCATAATGTGATTTTCAACCAATTCAGATTTTTATTATAATCAATTTCTGAGGTTGCTTATTATTAATGTGTTGTAGAATTTTGTTGCTAAAACGTCTCAGGAATAAGGCTTCCAACTGGTTGATTAATGCAAAGGTTCTCCTTCTGGTGTCAACAATCTAGGCGCACATAATATTGGTGTTGCTAATCAGCTGGATTATTTTTCATTTGATCTGCCACAAGAAGATGCTTCTTTAAATAAGATGACTGGCTATCTATCCGCTACAAGCCCTCCACCTTCTGCATTTCTGGGACCAAAGTGCGCCCTTTGGGATTTTCCAAGGCTCACACAAGGCTGGTGTGCTGACAGTAGGCCCTGATGCAGGTTTTACTGACCAGGTCTTAATATTTATAGTGTCTCGCTATACCTATGGTCTACCCTAATGCACTAACAGGCAGTGTACCCGGTCGTGTGTAGTGTAGTAAATGGTAAAGCCGAGGTCGTCCCAAGAGCTATGTGTGTCGGATAATTACTAAGTCTAATTGTCACAGAATATTAAAGGTTTGATAGGGTTTTAATTAATTAAACTACTAATGCAGAAAATAAACTAAAAGCAAATAAATGTGTGAAGGGAAATCAATAGAGGAATAGTGGTGCTACACTAGTTAATCCTCCTAGCTAGTTATGTCTACGTCTACCTACTTCCAATTACTTCAGGTGGGGTCAAATTCGAGAGGACAACATTTGGTAAATTCGCCCTAACCTATCAGCAAAGATGCCACCACAGGAGAAATCAGGCGCACCGTCATAAGTCCTGTTGTTCCTGGTCCCCTAAGCCGAGTCATTAAGTACCGCTACATGCTAGATTCTAAATAGTGAGTGCCCGGTCGTTAGGAACTTAGACACTACACCCCCCAATTCTTAAGTTCATCCAAACGATAGGTGATCAGTTGGTCAAATCGTACAAGTAGAAAGGGTTGTCAGTTGGTCATATCTTACCCTTCCCGTCTCAGTCCGCTCACCTAGGGTCAGTTGGTCATATCTCCTAGGCAATTGGCTTCTATCGCCATTCAAAACTACCGAACCAAGGGTGACTACAAAAGAACTATGCATGCATACACTTAGAAATAATTGTACGGAAGTAAAGGTAAACGCAAACAAAACAATTATGGAATCATAACTAGGCTAGCACCAAAGGGTGCTTAGCCGCTCATATTAATCATGCACATCAATTCAATATTCAAAGGTACGAAATACATGAATTTAAAGTAAAATAAATAATAAACGCTAAAGCTTATCGTAAAGGTGTGGCTTCTCCCTTGGAAACAGCTCCGTATGCTTCCCTAGACCTGCCTTGAGTTTTTCCCACGTTCTCAGAGTGTTGTGTGTGGAATGGGATACTTTGAAATGCTGAAATTCGTGGGGTATTTATAGGCCAGGTCTGGGTTACGGCGTAACCAATAGAGGAGTTACGCCGTAACCTTCTATTTCATCGTAAATGCACTAGATCTGCTAGTTACGGTGTAACCTTATAAGTGGTTACGCCGTAGTCTTCAATAAACTCGGTTACATCGTAAGTGATGCAGTAGTTATGGCGTAAGTATCAGCGGCGTGGAACCTTTTTTGACCTAATGGAGTTACGTCATAATCTTTGGGAAGAGTTACGCCGTAACCTCTTGATAAGTTGGACTTCAGGGTCACGCAATAGTTACGGCGTAATGTGAGAGACGAGTTACGCCGTAACTTCTTCAGAATAAGCATACTGTGATAAATCTTTAGTAATGTTTCCATTTCCGCTTCTCTTTAGCTCCAATGCTCGTAATTTACCTGAAAGTGGAAAACAATGGAAAACAAGCGTAAATCCATATAAATGATATAAATAACGAACATTAACGGGGGAAATTGACACTTAATATTCAGGACTATTTAATGTTATCAAATATCCCCCCACTTGAACTCTACTTGCCCTCAAGTAGACCTTATTAGATAGATTCCTAAAAAGATATCTCCCAAAACCTGGAAGATATGAGATTAAAAATCCCTTATGCTAGAATAAAACAAAGCCAAACACCTCACGAAAGGGGAACAAACACTCATATCTCTCAACTATTCTAAGTGTCAATTTCAGGGTGATCACTCAATCGCACAGTCATAGCATGTATTCTATCATAAGCTTGGCGGTTACACAAATCTCCACCACTAGAGTTAAGGGCTAAACAATTCTCGAAGGCAATATGGGTAGACACGACAAAGGTTAAGGGGTGACTCGTCATTACTAACATGTCACGGCGAAGTGGACAAAATCAATGATACATGACCAAATCCATGGCCAAGACACCAAAGATTGCTCGCTGCATCACCTAGACACGCTTCATGACTAAAGGGTAGGATAAGACATGGGATTTATAATTGGTGTAAAATGAAAAACAAGCAGGTAGTCTAAATCTATAACTAAGTCATCACTACTTACCGTCCGCCCAAAGTTCAAGCTTAGAAGTCTAGAGACCGGATCATGAAATGCAAGGTAGATGTGTCATTAGAGGACGTCGTGATGGGCACACTACCTTTTCTTCTTAAGTTGGTATAACTCCAACTCCAATCTTAAAATGTGACCGAGGTGGCCTCCTCGATACTAAACAATAAAGTTCATACTATAGTGCTTATAACATCGCACTTTACAATATCATAACTTAAACAACTTTTTTTTTGAATCATAACTAATAACATAACATCCCCCCACTTGAGATGAACAATGGGAATTCGGGGGGTCTTCAATGATCTTCATAAATGTTGTCGTTGAAAGCGTGATTTCCAAACCTTTCCACTCGAACCTTGAACTTAGGCAAATGATGACTTCCCAATTACAAATAAAGACTACAGGGTAGGCTAAGGTGTAAGGGTGTAACAAAACAATATATTGGGTTGACAAAATGAAAGGAATGGCTCAGAAGGGTGTATCTAGGGGTATCTTGCACTAAAGGGGAGTGCAACAAAAGGGTTTCACATGGGGGTCGAAAAGTCGAGGTGACTAATCGATAGACTCACAATGGTAGGCTGTTTGGGTGATAATCCTATAATACTGCCTTCTAAAACTGAAAAGTCCAAATACATTGAGCTAACTCAACATACCTCGTCTATGGTCTCGAAATGATGCAAAAGCCAAGTTCTAAAGTTTACAAGCTACCGGCACACTCATAATTTGGTGGATTTGGGGTAAAATATTGGAAACGGATAAGGCTAATCTCACCATGTAATATCAAGGGTTGTGTGTGCTCGGCTAAGGTCTAATCTAGTTAGGTTCAGAAAAACATGTCAAAATTTTAAAAATGGCATAATTTTTCAAAATAAACTAGAAAAATGAGGGCGAAATAAAGTTCAAGAGATAATTCTACTCCCGTCCCCCCACTTGAATTGTACAAAGTCCCTTTTGTACTAGGCATTAAAATAAAGGTAAAGAGAAAGGTAGAATTAGAGCGAGAACTTCCCTAAAATTTGCTCCAAAAAGAAGAAGGCCCACGATAAAGGATCGTGCCTTCGTTTAAGCGTCATGAACAAACTTCAATCCCTGAAATCACAATACCGACAAGCATAATTCTAAAAACAAAAAATAAAATGAAAAACAAACCTAACTCACTTTCGTAGGAATCACGGTTGCATTTAGCGAATGCAACAAGCCTTTTAAACCACTTGGTGTCCCAAGTGGACGAGTGAAGTCTCGTGAGGGTTTACAGGGAACAAACCCACAAAGTTCATTTAAAAACTAATACAAGGTTACTGTGTTTTAAAATGAAAGAATTAAGGCAGAGGAGAGTTACGTCGTAACTCCTATGAGAGAGTTACGCCGTAACTGGCAAAAACCTGGTATGAGCTGTGAAGCGAATAGTTACGGCGTAACCACTGAGATGGTATTATGCCATAATTGGTAATGTGTCAAGAATTCTGCTGCTAAAATGTTGGTTACGGCGTAATCACCAAGATGAGTTACGCCGTAACTCTGTTCAGATCAGCAACTGCAGCAGTAATTACTTCCAGTCTCCTGCAAAAATGGTTAGAAAACACAAAACCCAACATAAATGAAATAAAAATAGAAGAAAGGGATAATTCAGGTTGTCTCCCGAAAGAGCACTTTTCTTTATTAACGAGTCTTTAAGTTAGACTCAGAGCCGCGGGGCTCCTATGGGGGTCTTTGGACATCCCCGACTTCATCAATATCCTTCATCAAATTGTGTCTCATCCATGCAACATTTGAGGCAGTTCGGAGGTATTCAATGGGTTCGATCTTTCGGACTTTACAAAATTTCTCCTCCGGACCTAGGTGGTAGCGAGTGAATTCGTATTTTTCAACTATAATTGGAGGTGGTCTTTTGTAGGGTATCCCCCGGAGTTTGCACCTCCTTTGTTTGTAAGCTTCGTCATCAGGATCAGTGAACTCCTCATTTCCTTGCAACTCAAGGTAATCAAGCATCCCTTCGATATCATCGTCATCAGAAACAGTGCCCTTGAACCATTCTTCATCGAGCAAATTCTCCACTAGAACACGCTTGCATTCTTCTTTATCATTACTCACCAGCTCTATGTCATCGTCAATTGTTATTTTACTCGTGTTTTCGAGACTTTTGTTGTTTGAATTTTCTTGATCCATGTATTCCTTCCAAATCTTATCTTTTGTTAATGTGTCCACATGCCCATACTTAATTTTTACCCAACTATCGAACCCCAGGTTGTCCATCCAAGGTACACTCGTTCTCTCCTTATCATTGGTTGAGGACCAAAAGAATTCATCTATTCCTAATCTTCCAGAGTTGCTTCCACCATTACACATATCGTCATACGGGTTGCATGACGCCCATAAAATTTCCCCAGGAGATTTTACTTTTTCGCACCAGTGACTGCGTAGTTCCTTGTTGTCAGTTTCACTTAAATGCTCATCCGTGCAGAGTATATCTTTATTAGTCTCATTCTTCTGAATGTGCTCCGCGTAATCGATTTTTAGCTTCATAAGAAGATTTGGATTGATCTTGGCATTCCCAAATTGAATTGCGTACCAATCTTTAAAGGCCAAATTACCGAATTTAATACTGTGTCTTTCACGCTCATGAGGGCATGTCCATTCTTCCTTTCTTTCATTGTCTCCTCCATTGCAATACTCATAGAAGGGGCTGCATGTAGGCCATGCCCTTGTGGTTTCTTCATCAGTAATGACGACAGGAGTACACCATTGAGTTATAAGTGGCTCTTCTTCATCTTCAAGGGAGAGTTCCTCGAGTTTTTCTGACTCGTCCACGTCGAGGAATTTTTCTGCCCATGTATCCCAGTTACGCCGTAACTGATATTCTTGGTTACGGCGTAATTCATTAGAGTCACTTTCCTCAATATTCTTCACAACCCCGTTGTCGCTGTCAAACATGAGGTTACGCCGTAACTCATTAGGCATGTTACGGCGTAACTCAGATCTGTTGACGAAATCGTCCCCTAAACCCGTATCACTGGCCTGAACCTCCGAGTTAACATTTGAGAAAATTACCTTACATTCCATAGCTGGTTTAGATCCTTCAGGTTTATCATTATTTCTCCTTACTTTTTCACTGAGCTTTATCACCATGGATTCAAGGTTTTTCAGAGTTGAGTCGTGTTTGGAAATGTTTCTGTCAGTGTTTTCCTGGAATTCCTTCAACCACTCATCTTGCTCCTTTTGTCTTTGGGCTGAATTTTCCAGAAATTTATTAATTGTTTCTTCAAGACTGGGCTTTCTTTCTCCATAAGGCCCACGGTTGTAATTTCCACGATAACCATTACCATTTCGATTATCACTGTAAAATGGTAGATTTTCTCCATACTTAACTTCTTCAATATCATCTTCGTCCATATGAGGACAATTTTTCGTAAGATGTCCTCCTCCACAGCTTTCACAACCTACTTGGATGGCATGAACGGTTTCTTTGACGTTCAACATATCTCGACTGAGACTTTCAATTTTACTAGCGATTGCTGCAATTCCGTCGAAACTTCCGCCTTGGTTTCTTTTACTTCCACCGTCGTGCCATTTTTGAGAATGGTCCACCATTTTTTGAATGGCTTCAATTGCAGTAGTAGGAGTAATGTTCGGGATAGGTCCTTGATAGTCCAACATCTGTCTTGTAGTTACATTTATTCCTTTGTAGAAAATATTGACCTCTGCTAGTTATTAAGATCATTGGTAGGACACTTATAAAGAAGATCGTTGTATCTATCCCAAGCTTGATATAGAGTTTCGTCGTCTTCTTGTTTGAAATTATGGATCTCCAAGAGTTGATTAGAAATCTTTGATGGCGGGCAATATCTTGGAATAAAGTGTTTCTTTAATAGCGCCCATGTATTAAATGCCCCAGCGGGCAATCTTTCGATCCATCTTCTGGCTGCTCCAGTGAGAGTCATTGGGAAGACCCTTAGCATAACAGCATCATGAGACACGCCCGAAATGTTGAAAAGGCTAGCGATGTATAAGACATTTTCAACGTGCTCATATGCGTCTTCGTCCCTGTTTCCTGAAAAAGGGTTAGCGCTAAGCTCCCTCATAAATTGGTCTTTAATCTCAAAACGAACATCTGCTCCTATTGCCGGTCTTACGAGACCCGGCCCTTGATCAGCTCTAGTCAACACCAAGTATTCCTCAAGAGTGAGGTCATCGATGTTAACAACTTCCATGGTACCTGAAAACTTGAAATATGATCGTGAGAAAAGTTTAAAAATGAAATGAAAGACTTAATACTAATCCTAATATAGCTCCCCGGCAGCGGCGCCAAAAACTTGATGCAGGTTTTACTGACCAGGTCTTAATATTTATAGTGTCTCGCTATACCTATGGTCTATCCTAATGCACTAACGGGCAGTGTACCCGGTCGTGTGTAGTGTAGTAAATGGTAAAGCCGAGTTCGTCCCAAGAGCTATGTATTTCGGATAATTACTAAGTCTAATTGTCACAGAATATTAAACGTTTGATAGGGTTTTAATTAATTAAACTACTAATTCAAAAATAAAGTAAAAGCAAATAAATGTGTGAAGGGAAATCAATAGAGGAATAGTGGTGCTACCCTAGTTAATCCTCCTAGCTAGTTATGTCTACGTCTACCTACTTCCAATTACTTCAGGTGGGGTCAAATTCGAGAGGACAACATTTGGTAAATTCGCCCTAACCTATCAGCAAAGATGCCACCACAGGAGAAATCAGGCGCACCGTCATAAGTCCTGTTGTTCCTGGTCCCCTAAGCCGAGTCATTAAGTACTGCTACATGCTAGATTCTAAATAGTGAGTGCCCGGCCGTTAGGAACTTAGACACTACACCCCCTAATTCTTAAGTTCATCCAAACGATAGGTGATCAGTTGGTCAAATCGCACAAGTAGAAAGGGTCATCAGTTGGTCATATCTTACCCTTCCCGTCTCAGTCCGCTCACCTAGGGTCAGTTGGTCATATCTCCTAGGCAATTGGCCTCTATCGCCATTCAAAACTACCGAACCAAGGGTGACTACCAAAGAACTATGCATGCATACACTTAGAAATAAATGTATGGAAGTAAAGGTAAACGCAAACAAAACAATTAAGGAATCATAACTAGGCTAGCACCAAAGGGTGCTTAGCCGCTCATATTAATCATGCACATCAATTCAATATTCAAAGGTACGAAATACATGAATTGAAAGTAAAATAAATAATAAACGCTAAAGCTTATCGTAAAGGTGTGGCTTCTCCCTTGGAAACAGCTCCGTATGCTTCCCTAGACCTGCCTTGAGTTTTTCCCACGTTCTCAGAGTGTTGTGTGTGGAATGGGATACTTTGAAATGCTGAAATTCGTGGGGTATTTATAGGCCAGGTCTGGGTTACGGCGTAACCAATAGAGGAGTTACGCCGTAACCTTCTATTTCATCGTAAATGCACTAGATCTGCTAGTTACGGCGTAACCTTATAAGTGGTTACACCGTAGTCTTCAATAAACTCGGTTACATCGTAAGTGATGCAGTAGTTACGGCGTAAGTATCAGCGGAGTGGAACCTCTTTTGACCTAATGGAGTTACGTCGTAATCTTTGGGAAGAGTTACGCCGTAACCTCTTGATAAGTTGGACTTCAGGGTTACACAATACTGTGATAAATCTTTAGTAATGTTTCCATTTCCGCGTCTCTTTAGTTCCAATGCTCGTAATTTACCTGAAAGTGGAAAACAATGGAAAACAAGCGTAAATCCATATAAATGATATAAATAACGAACATTAACGGGGGAAATTGACACTTAATATTCAGGACTATTTGATGTTATCAGGCCCGTTCAAGGGTGGTTTTCTGATTATTGCAATAGCTTGCAGGCTGTAATTGCACAAAATGAAGGACGATTTGGTATGACACCTGCCATATGACCTAAAGGTATCGAGCTAAAGGATACTCTGCTTTTTGCTGCCCTTAGTGCAAAGACACAGGGAAAGGATGTGGGTGTCCTAAAGTGTGAGGGGGTGCAACTGCAAAATCTCCATGGAATGCACCTGGTTAGTTTGCTTCTTTTTCTTTAACTTAGCATGCAATAAGGAGGTAGCAGTTTTGCACGTTTATTAAGAAATAATTGAAAATGTAAATTGCAATAATTGAATTGTGACATATATTATTTTTTGTGAAACGAACTAGGCGATATTAATAGGAGCAGATGTTATGATATTGGTGATTCTCATAATCCGTTTACGGTTTTTGCCGAGGGTCTGTACCACCTCTGCCCTCGGATAAATTAGCAGCAACATGTGGAAGAAAATAAGAAGGAGATCAGGTTACTGAGAAATAAATACATACAATAAACTTTTCATGCGAGATTAAACTCTAGACGAAGAACAAGCTAAAATGGAGCTTAGTATAATATGTCTATGCAGGTATAAATGTTTTGATAAGCAGTTTGAATAGCAATAGGCAATTGCACATCTACCATTTATAGTTTCATTCTTTACAGGCAATGTGGAGCGAAGCCTTCAATAAGCGGTTTGCTACTAAGGTCTGCTCTACTTTTGCTAGAATCAACATGTTCTTCGAGGGCGACACTCCAGAACTCACGGTTGTGCTTCTATCACCTTTACGCTTTACATATTTCATACATGGGACTTGCTACGTTTCCAAATTATAGGCTGTATAAATTGTTCATTGTTCATAAAAAAAGTATATTAAAAAAATAGTATGCGTTGAAGCTTAAAATTGGCAGCCCCAATATTAAATAACCTCAAAGTTTGCAAGATATTAAAAAAGTATACAGTTAGCATCGGCAGGTTCCAAGCTATTAAAAAAGTATATAGTTAGCATCGACAACCCCTGAGTCTGCTACATTTCAAGGTTGTGGGATTTTTTTTATCGACTGCTATAAAAATAGTTGTTAAGGCGTTCGGGATGAGACTTACAGTTCAGGTAATATGCCCATGTCTGCTGGTCATGCCCAGATTTTATCTAAAATGGTTCTAAATTTGGTTCAAATGATTCGACAGAGTCAAACGGGCCAAAATTCGCCAAAAGTGATCTCTAATACAAAACACCTCTTATAAAAAATTTCCCTCAATACAACCATATTAAAGGTTTCCCATTTGATTCGTTCCCCAAAACCAATGACCAACCCAATATGCCACCTCTGATTAAATTTTT
This sequence comes from Chrysanthemum seticuspe, assembly GCA_019973895.1. Lineage (NCBI taxonomy): Eukaryota > Viridiplantae > Streptophyta > Magnoliopsida > Asterales > Asteraceae > Chrysanthemum > Chrysanthemum seticuspe. The sequence continues at coordinate 77,420,392 of BPTQ01000006.1, read as the reverse complement.
AATATATTTGATATGCTATATATCAGTTTATGTTCCTAGGTCTGCTGCATTTTGAAATTTTAAAGAGGCGTTAACATATGTTTTCCAAACAAGGTCCCCAAACACATCCTAGATAAATTGGTGCTTTTAATCTCGCTGTATAGATAATCGGTGCTTTTGATTATTTGTTTATATAAGACTTTTTATTTTCATGATCTGCTCCATTAATGGCTGCAAGTTCTTCATAGTCATTTTGATGGGTGAAACTTCATGAGCTTCTAATCAAAATGAATGAACATGTGTTACCATAAGGTCAGATCAAGAGTATTCATGTTCTTTCAGTGACACCTATGTGGTATACAAGGTGTTTAGGATTGTTTATTGCAACTGTGTATGTCTTTTAAATGAAGCAAACAACTACAACTTATGAATTTGTGTAAGTGGTCGTATATGTGTTCCAGAAGTGGCATAAATTCATTCATACAACCCTTCATATGGGTGAATATTATAGATTCTTTTACAATGGATCATTAGTAAAGGGAAAGACTAGGTTAGACAAATTTATTGGCGAATTTCATTCTTTCACTTACTAAAGTTACTAAATTCTAAAAAGTTTTGGTTAATGCAAAAGGTAATTGTTTGGAACTTTTACCATGTTCAAATAGCTACAGTTTTATAGCAAAGGCTATACTGGAAAGGGAATGGTCGAAAGTCACATGCAAACGTATTAACTTATTAGTCTGATGGTTAATGGTCGTTGGATTGCTGCTCAGCACGAGTCACCTCAAGAAAGAAAAGGTGAAACGTGAGATGGTGAAGGATATGGAGATGGTGTACATGTGTTTTCGACTTGATTTCATAATGCTACTGTATTTAACGATTAATAGAAAAAATTTCATCAATACTTAGAATGGTGTACCACTGCACTGTCTGATGATGGCAAGGTTTTCCAATGGAGTAAGATATAGATCGAAAACACAAAATGTTTCCCATCTTTATTTTTAAACATTACAAGTTCTTAGTACTCATGCTAATACAAACGTGTGTATGCATTGTTTCCATGTCATAACCCAGATAATAGGCTAAACCAAACAACTCTCATAGTCCAGATATTTAAGGCTAAACCATACATGTGTATGTATCGTTACAAGCTCTTTATATTTAAGCTATCCAAACAGCCCCCATAGCCCAGATAATATTTAAGCTAATCCAAACAGCCCCCCTCCTTATAGCCCAGATAATGGGCTAAACAAAACAGCCCCCATAGCCCAGATATTTAAGCTAGCCTAGATAATAAGCTAAGCCAAACATCCCCCATAGCCCAGATTTTTAACCCAAGTATATTTTTAATGTCTTTAAATAATTTCAATGTAACTGTTAGATATATGCAGCATAATCTTCGACACGTTGATTGACCCTAGAAGTTTGACTGCCACATTACCATGATTGTTGTTGTCCAATTGTACAAATATGCACACCATCTCTTTGGAAATGGGAGGTATGAGGAGGCCATGGAGCACTTTATGGCATCTCAAGTAGGGTTGACTCATGTGATCTTTTTATATCCATCAATTGTTCTTCCCATGTCGCTTATGTCAGCTCAACGAAACATGTTGATGTAGTACTTATCAAGAGGCCATCTGTTACATTAGATAATATGGACTCTTCTCCAACTTCTTTACCAAGATTTGATAAGAGTTGTGCTCTCGAGTCCAAGAAAATGACCCACAGTACTTTAATGGCTCTGATCAAGTTCTTGCTGAAGAAGAGGCCCAATATAGTTGGAAAGGAAGTTGCTGAGACCACAGAGGAAGTTGTTTCAAATTCTATTGTAAATACATTTGACACTGATTACGCACAGACACAGTTAGAGATGCACAAATGTTCTTTGCTTAGCCAGAGCCTAAAAAAAACTCTTGGTTCTACAGCGTGCATAATGAACTTATGAACACTGATTCTATGATTTTAGTTATCCCATGACACATTTTATTCCAAACTATATCCCAACACCCATAGAAAGTTGTATATTATGATTATAGTTTTGTTTTGGTTCTTTAGGGATGAGTTAATATCCCTACTCATTCGGGTGCTAGAGAGATGGCAACAATAATAGACACTGCACTTCTGCGGGTTTTACTTCTGAATGGCCAAACTACGGCTGCCTTAGATTTACTGAAAAGTTTTAATTATTGTCATGTGAAAATATGTGAAGAGATCCTTCAAAAAGGAAATCATGATGTTTGTTTGTTAGAACTTTACAAATACAACTCACTGCATCGTGAAGCTCTCAAACTTCTTCATTAATTGGTTGAGGATGCCAAATAAGATGAACCAAAAGTCATGCACCGTCAAAAGTTCAGGCCTGAGATGATTATTGACTATCTTAAGGTAAGTTCTTATCGGAGAAAAGCACCATGACTTCACTGCACAGAAACTTCCAAGACTTTTTCCAAGCAGGAGTAAAGGGTTTGGTCACAGCTGTTGATTAATTTGAACCAGGAAGAAAACTAAAACTTTCATCATACGCCCTATTATGGACGTGACATGCCATCATACCGATCCATGACTCTCTCAAGTTTCTTTAAAGTTCCGTTAGGCCTCGAATCGGTATGTTTTCTCCAATGTTGATCTAAATCTTACGGTATTCAACAAATGGCTCGAGTTTTATAAAAAAACAAGACTTTAATTTATACCATTGTTTGAACTAAATCATGGCAATAAATGCTTCCTTTATTAAACACTAGAAGGGTACCCGCGCAATGCAGCGGCGGGTACCCGGTAACTATTTTTATGGCGAGCAAATGTTTTTTATATATATGTTTTTTCTAGCAATAATTTTACGTATTTTAATTTCCGGTAAACTACGTATTTTAATTTATTACATTTTTTTACATGTCTTCATATGTTTTAAATGAGATGCATCAATATTAGAGGATGTTACAAGTATGAGAATTTAAGACATTAATTATTTTTTAAAATTTATATGTATGCTTAATTATTATGCTTAGCAAAAGTAACTTTCTTTTGATGGAAATGTTTTTGGTCTTAAAAATTTTAAGACTACTATATGTAGAATGTCCCAAACCCTTTATAAAGGAGTATAGATTATTGGAAATAGAAATCTTTGATTAATGTAGGTTAGAATTGAAATACAAAAAACAAAAAAAGAAGCTATGGTTTGATCTTATTAGACAGCCAATGGAACAAGAGATAGCAATAAAAGCTGGAATTCCCTTAAAAGATAACGTGAAGTTACAATAGAATTGAAGCCTATTGTGTCTCTTAATAGAAAGAATCTTGTCACATAGAAAGAATTTATCGACATGTTTGCAAATAATGATGGCCACGAGAGACGACAACTTGCTCTTATCAGGCTTGCACTCAATGATGTGGTAATTTCATTATTTCATATGTTGGAATCACTCCTAAACAGTATTTCAAGTATTTATATTTCATATGTAATAGGTAGCTTTATTATGGCCTTTATGTTTGTTTAAGGTCAAGCTTATGTAGAAGGCCCATAAGCTTAGGCCCAAGCCCACATAAGAAAGGATGGGAACTAGGAGTGTTGCCCTAGCTTCCCTCCTATAAATAATCTTGTAAACCCTCATTTGAGGGTTGGTTGTTCAAGTTTTCTTTTCACATACTCTCTACGCCTAACCGGTCGTCATATTAACGTGTGTGTGTGTGTGATACTTGTTCATCCGCATTTATCTCTTCTCTTATAACTTGTGTTTGTAAAACTAGTGACCTAACAGTGGTATCAATCGCCAAATAGTTGGGTGTACTCGTTTGTTTTTGAAGTTTTAGTTTTGGGTCTTACGTGTAAAGATAACGCAATCTTTGGTTATCTTAAAAACTCGTTTTTTACACTTTTTAATCCAAGATTCTTGTACTTTCAATGTTTTGAGGTGTTAAAATACTTGTTTTTAGCAAAAAGTTTCAAACTTTATGCGTGGATTTACGTTTTTAAGCTTGTTTTTGTTCGTGGGTGTCGTTCTACGCGTAACCCGTCTAGCAGTTTTGGTACATCAAATTTCACATTTTTGTGTTCTTTTGGTACTATTGAAGCTATTCCATAACAAAAAACTGGTTTAGAAACACATTTGGGCAGAATCAAAGTTACGAGTAATCCTACGCGTATCAAAACCCTAATATTACGCGTAAGATTTTCCTTGGTTTGATCTTCAATTTTCTGGTTTATTCCGTGTTTTCTTACTTGGATAAGTCTGAAAATACGTCGACTTTGGATATCTTTTGCACTGTGAAGTGTAAAAGATCATTTGGGCAAAAACCCTAAAATTACGCATAAGCATAAGCTTACGCGTAGAAATTCTACGCATAAGATTCACTTTACGCGTAAACTTCGGTCTACGCATAAGGTAATCCTACGCCTAACTTTCTACGCCTAAATTTTGTCTACGCCTAACTTTAGTTCTTTTATCCTACTTACGCGTAAGCTAAATCCTACGCGTAACCCCTCATTGTTACGCGTAACTTTTGGTGTTTTTACGCATAATTGCTACTTGGTTCTTGTCTTTTCTACGCCTAAGGACACTTCATCAACAAAGGTTCATTCGACTACAAAGATCCATTTTTTACCACACAAGTTTATCATCATGTCTCAACCACCATACTCTAACTATTTCCCTCACACTTATAATCATCAACAACAACAACAATTAACTCCACAACATCAACAATGGAATCAACAACAAGCTATTTATCAACAACAATTTAATCAGCAACATACTCCACAACTTGGTGCAATTCCACAACCACAAATGGTTCAACCATCACCAAGTCTTCAAGTTCTACCCTACACAAACGATTTCAATCAACATCCATCACGAAGCACTATGAAGGAACCCACTTGGTTTGCAAAGATGTGTGAAGCTTTAAGCAGCCAACAATCAATTCATGAAGCTGGATCACTTGATAGACCTCCAATGCTCACTCCAGGAAACTACGATCAATGGGTGATAAGGTTCTTTAGGTTTTGTGATCTGAAGAAGCCACATGGAAAGTTCTTAAAGAAGGTTATCTTGGAAGGTCCATTTGAGATGCCTACTGTAATTGTACCCGGAGATCCAACTGCTGTTCCACCAAGAGATGAACAAACCAACATTGCTACTGTTGCAGATTTAAATCCCACAGAACTTCTACACTATGAAGCTGAACTTGCAATGGAATACATCCTCTTAGGATTACCAAACCCAATTCTTCGTAGTGTTGATGCTCAAAAGACTGCACAAAAAATGTGGGATCATATTCGTCTTGTTATGGAAGGATCTGTACTCAATCAGGAGGATTTGGAATCCAAAATTTACTTGGCTTATGAACACTTCATGATTGAACCTGGAGAGACACTAGAGTCCTATCATCATCGATTTTCAGATATCATCAATGATTTGGATAAACACAACATCATCATGCCAAGAATTGCAGTGAATACTAAGTTCCTGAGTAGTCTTGGTCCAGAATGGGAGAAGTATGTCATTTTTCTCCGTCAAGCGAAGAATATGCATCATTCTACTTATGGATTGTTGTATGATTACTTGAAACCTCATGAAAAGGAAGTTGACCGGGAAAGGATTCTCCGTGCTCAAATTGCTAAACAGTCACAACCGGACAATCAACAACTTGCCTTGTATGCTCAACATAATTATCCCTCTCAACCAGCAACTCAACCAACTGCTTCAAACACACCTTCACAACAACCTCAACCTCAACAAAATCAATTGGTTCCATACAGCAACAATGCTCAAGCATATGTCAGTGAAGCTACTGAGGAAATCGATCCATTCGAAGCATTGCAACAAGGATTTGTGATGATTGCTAATGCTTTTGGCCGTTACACCAACAAATCCAACAATCGTATGCGTTCCTCATCTAACACACGGACTCAAGCTATTGTGAACAATGGACGTGTTGAAGTTCAGAATCGTGCTTATGGGTAGGAATAACAACAGAGCTCAAGTGGTGGAACAGGGAAATGCTCAGAATCGGTTAAATGGTCTTAGATGCTACAACTGCAATGAGAAGGGACACCTGGCTAATGCATGCCCAAAGCCAAGGACTAGGGGCAGTGCTTATTTCAAAGAGGCCTTACTTTTGGCTCTTAAGGATGAAGCTGGTGGATCTCTCACAGACAAAGAACAGAGCTTTATGGCAGATGCAGACTCAGATGATGATATGGAGGACTTGCAGGCTAATGCAGCTGTTATGTTGATGGCTAATATGCATGAGCTACACATGAGTGATACAGGCCCAGTGTATGACACTGATGGCTTGTCTCAGGTACCCGAACAAACCATCATCATATCTGAACTAATATCTCCACCAATATCTGAATCCGGCACGGATCAGACTGTTCAAAATGAGTCTTCTACATCTCTTTCTGATGATTTTCAAGTTAACCCTGTAGTTACATTTGATGATCAAGATGACCTTCTGGTTTCCTTTGATAATCAAATTGACTCCGTGGTCGTACTTGAGGATCTAAAGAATGATCATGTTGAGACTCACGTTGAACAAGATGATCTGTTGCCTCATCCAGATTTTGCTCGGTTAATTCAAGACCATAAAATCAAAATGGAGGAATGTTATGCATTAAATCAGTCCTTAAAAAGTAAAAATGCACTGTTAACCAAGGATTTTGAATGTTTACAAATGCAACTCAACTTTTTCAAAACTCAAGAAAACCGTGAAAAAGGTTTTGAAGCCGCTTTTGCAAAATCTCATCAAAACGAAAAATATTTAGAGAGACAGATGCGTGATCTAGCCGCCTCGAAGAATGCTTTGTTGTCCGAATTAGAACAACTGAAACATGAACATAAAAAGCAAATTAACGCTCTCACCTTGGAAAATCAAAAAGCTAAGGCTGAGTTGTTAAATTGTCAAAAACAGTTCTCCGCATACAAAAAGCATTCAACGAATCGGGTAGATGACCTTCTTGCAGAAATTCTCGGTTTGCAAAACAAACTAAAGAGTTTAAAACTGTTGTTTACAAACATGGTGAATCAGTAACAGCTATTGAAAAGTTTACCTTAAAACCCAATCCAAATGGATATGGAAAAAATCTAGCTGATTACAAACCAAAGCTTTCACTAAAAACATTCAAACCAACTCCTGAAGTTTCCAGTGCAGAATACAAAATTGATAATACTGTCATGAGTGTTGTTGAATATCATCGTCAAGAGGAATTAGATGCAGAAGACGAGAGTCGATCTAAATTAAAAACCTTTGTTTACAACAAACCTTTTAATTATAAAAACGCGGTCACTTTCGTCACACCAACGGATTCTTTAAACACACCCAAGGTTATCATCAAAACACCCGAGTTTTCTATTGTTAATCCCAAAACAGACTTTGCACAAACTTATGGTCCTTTACCTTCCATTAGTGAAGTAAACTCACAACCTGAAAATCGAAAAATTCTTCGATATTTTGACATTTTCATGGCTGACCTCAAAATTTTACAACATGAGATAGAATATCGATCTGAAATCAAAGTTGAACATTTTCAATCGCCTCTGGCGCGAGAACAAAGAGACATTTTTCAGAAAAATCTTTTACCTAATATTAAAAACTTGAAAAGTTGTGCAATTGCCTGGGAAAAGGATTTTCATAAGGAACTTGGGGTAATGAAAAACGTTTTCGAGAAAACAGAAACATCTATTACTAACACAAAACGCAAAAAGAAACTATTGAGAAAAGATGTTGATCAACTCTTGGAAGATGTTATCTGTGCTGATATCCATAATGTTGTGTTATTCTATTCTTTGCCATATGCATCTGATCATATCTCTGCTGATACTGTTGAAACTGTTGCTGTTGAGAACACCGATAATCTGCTTCAGATCGAGTCTTTAAAAGCTGAAAATAAACGATTACACACGGAAATTTACAATGCAAAAAGTCGTCTTCATTGGTGTGAAAAAGATATTCACAACCATCAACTCAGTTTTCAAAAGAAAATCACTCAATTCAGTGCAAAATCTTCTGATCCTAAAATTGAGCAACTGGATGATCAAAACGTGTCTTTGAAAAGTCAAATCTCAAAATATGAACAAGAACTTTTAAAAGTTAAACATGAATATGGTGTCATATTTGATTTACTCAAAAAGACTCGACTTAAAGCATCAAACGAACTTGATCACTATCTTGCTCACACTAGAGAAGTCATGAATTTTGCTGGTAATATTCGTTCTGAAAATCAAGATCTGATTCACACCATCTCTAAGTTACGGGAAATGTTAGGAAAGTATGAACAACTTCCGCCTACTGTGATTAAGAGATTAGCACCAGTCACACTTAGTAATCGTGAACCAAGAATTCCCACTGCCAAATCACAAGTTGCTAATGTGTTTCCCTCTACTGAAACAAGAATAGTTGCATCTTTTCCAAACGTCCGCACTTCACAGCCTAGGAGCATTCAATCGAAGAATAGGAAGTTGCGACCTAAGAAAAGATCAATAAGGAATGCTAAAGTAGAAGAACACCCTAGGACTCTGAATAATAATCATGTTGCCTCCACTATAGATGTTACGTCTGGCAAATGTAATAGAAATAGTGATGTAACGAATGCTAAACCGTTAAGTACTTTTGATATTCAGTCTGATGCACCTTGTGTTATTTGTCGAAAGAGTATGAATTCTGATTATCATGACAAATGTGTTACTAAAGCTATAATCTCTAGATTACGGAATCCTAAGAATCGGAATACCTCTAGGCCCACTAATCATTCAAAGTCTGTACTTGGTAAACCACCTTCTTTAGATTCTAAGGCAACCATTGCTATCACAGTAGCTACCGCTTCACCTCCTAAGAATGTAGTACCACCTAGTGCTTTCACTAAGACTAAAGCAAAGAGTAGTTACAGATGGCAGAAATGGATATATAACACACTAGGATTTAAGTGGATGCCTAAAATTCTCAAGGTGTGTATGTCTAATATACCTGCTTCGGAACCCTCTAACATTTCGGGTTCCACATCTACTTCTATTCCATCTGTGTCGTCTGTGTGTAATGCAGGTGATACAGATCATTCTCTGGATTGTTGATAGCGGATGTTCCCGACACATGACAGGCAACCTTAAACTGTTATCAAACTTTATTGCAAAGTTCATTGGCACTGTCAGATTCGGGAACGATCACTTCGTAGCCATCATGGGCTACGGAGATTATGTTAATGGGAACATCGAAATCAGCAGGGTTTACTATGTGGAAGGCCTCGGTCACAATCTGTTTTCAGTAGGTCAATTTTGTGATGGAGATTTGGAGGTTGCTTTCAGGGAGAAAACTTGTTTCATTCGTGATCTACAAGGAAATGACCTTATGTCTGGCTCGCGTAATTCTAGTCTCTACACTATCTCTATGCAAGACATGGTTGCTTCCTTTCCCATCTGCTTACTTTCTAAGGCAACATCAACAAAATCCTGGCTATGGCACCGTCGTCTCTCACATCTAAACTTTCAAACCATCACCAACCTTGCTCGACACAAACTAGTTGAAGGACTCCCACGATTCCGGTATTCAAAAGATCACCTTTGCTCAGCCTGTGAACAAGGGAAAAGCACTCGTGCTCATTTTCCTTCAAAGGTGACTCGTTTCCACTAGAAAACTTATGGCCTTAGCACCCTCAGGAAGTTGATCAAACACAGCTCGTTCCAACCACTACCAAACTTTCAAATCTACACTCTCTGCTGCCACGGTATCGGTCCTAAAACAACTACAACGGAATCTTTCATTCGTCTACCCTTTCCTTCGTTGGTACAGAACGTATCTCTATCACATCTCTGATCTTAATGCGCTCGGTCTGTATTCCAGTAAAGGAACATCTAGTGCTTACTTTGTTCAAAAGAGGGACTTTCGTTGGAGGTTTAGAGGTAGTGTTTTAACTGGATGACTTTTGTCTAACACTGGCTCCGGAAGGTGTATCATTTGGGACGACTAAAGCTACAAGGGTAATTGTATTAGAGGCATCGGGTACTACCGATGCTTCACTAGCAAGGGCTTAGACTGTCACGGTTACTTG
>BPTQ01000006.1:76575449-76741828 GCA_019973895.1 Chrysanthemum seticuspe | reverse complement strand
CATAAATTACAAAGCTTGAAGCTTTTACAACAATGGAATTTTAAAAGTTTAAACTAAAACGACATTAACAATAAAAATTACTCTAGATATCCTTCTCTGCTGCTTCTTCTTGATATTTATTGATCATTTTCAACTATGTCGACACCTCTGAGAATATCCCACCATAATCCAACCGTTGGATTGAGCCAGATCATTGGAATTGCCACATGGCGATTTTGGCGCCATTTTTTCAAAGGGTTGGTTTTTCTCATTAATTGGAGTTGGATTGGTGTGGAGGTGGAGGTGGAGTGTAATTGAGTGGAAAAGTGAGGTGGAAAGGAGAAAACCAGTGGTTAAAAACCACTGGTATTGGTGAAACAGGTGTGAGGGAGACGGGTCTACAGTGGCGCGGTTTATCTCTGTTTCAAAAATTGGGCCGGGTCAAGTTTGGGCTTGGGTTTGGGCTAGTAGTAATAATAGGGTCCGCTTGGTTTGGTTTAGTAAACAAGGACCATATTTGCCATTTATTAATAGAACAAGGTTAAAACTTGATAATTTTCACTTTTTAAATTAACCAAGGACTATTTTTGACAATTTTCAAAGTTCAGGGACTAAAGTTGTCATTTTGTGATTTTTGAACTTTAAAGGGTTTGTTTTGACAACTTTTGAATCTTATGGACCTAAAATGATATTTTGCAAGTTTTTGAATTACCAGGGACTGATTTTGACAACTTTTGTAACTTGGGGGACTAAAACTGCCAATTATGCAAACTTAATACGTTTTTCACCAGATTTTGATGTTTTTGCATTTAAAACATATAAAACACTTGTTTGTGATATTTTTATCATTTTGATGTGTTTCTGAGTGTTTTCAGATGTTTTTGGCATTCTAATAGTATAAAAATGATGAGTATTTAGACACTCATCAAAAACCAAAGTCAAAAATGACAAAATCCTCTCCAAAACCTTGCAAGAAGACCGCTAGAATTAGCGTTAGGCCTTGTTGCTTCATTAACATTAGCTCCTCATCCGAGTCTTCTCCACTCACAATCTCATCTCCCATCCGAGATGATACAAGCCTCACCTTGGCTACACCAAATCAATCACACATTGTGATCACTACTCCACCACCTACAAAAACACCAACTTCACCTCCTCCGGCACCCATCCAAACATCCAAAACACCCTCACCACCTTCAGCACCAAGGTCTCCAACTCTCATTCCTATGGAGTTATTTTCAACTCCACCAACTTCACCAAATCCTTTCCTAGAGGACTTGGATGACTTGCCTCCTAGGCCAAATCATCCACCACCATTGCCATCATTTGGCACAATTGAGCGGATGGCTCATGAGTCACCTCGGTCATCCTTTGACCCAAACGCCCCGTTAGGGCCTAAACCTCTTCTCTTCCACCCATTCACAAAGACATTCATAGTCCTTTGTATGGGGATCATTCACTCCCCACATCAATGTCCCCTCATCTTGAGGACATTGAGGAATGTATGTGGGATGCCAATCCCACTAGAGAGGAGATTCAAACGGAACTCCACAACCTCCACCAATTCAAAGGCATGGTGGATTCTCACTTAAGTGAGACAATGCAAATGCAAAATGCTTTGCTTGCATCCATCATGACCACTCCAAACATCCCCAACACCACCAACACATCCACCATTCCACCATCACAACCTCCCCAAACATTTTACCCTCCAAGGCATGGTTGCTCAACTTGTGAGCAAACGGCCAAAACCGTGGAAAGGACCCGGGTTATGGTCCATGACTTCCAAGAAGAAATGAGGTTCATCCTCAACCACATCCTTGAGCGTCTCAACGCTCTTTCCCATCCACCATCACTTTAGGATGGTTTTAGACTAGTCTTTCTAGTTTTTACTTTCTTAGAATAATTTTTATTTCTTGTACTAAAAACACATCATTGTGTTCTCTTTTCATGATCTTTACTCATGAAAAATTTTAACTAATGAATGTTGTTTATTTTATTGTTGGTGTCATTACATAGTGTTTGGAAATGCTTGTGAATGATCATCATTACTAACAATTTTTTTTTTTGTAGCTTTATTTTCACAATCCATGAATCTTCCCATTAAAGCACCCAATTTAGGGGGAGCTTTGAACAAGGGAGAGATAATGGCTCGGGCTCATTACATTCCGCATAGCCTCTTCTTTTTATTGAGACAAAAAGGGGGAGAAAATATAGAACTTGATTACATTTAGACTTTTCTGAAAAAGTCAAACTGACATTGACTTTCTGAAAAAGTCAAACAGGATACTTCATTGGTAATACTTGACTTTTCTTAAAAAGTCAACTGCATACTTTGACTTTCTGAAAAAGTCAACATCATACATCAACTAGTGAATACTTTGACTTTTATAAATAGTCAAACATCATACACTTGCATTATCATTCTCTTTTCAAGTTCTAAAAGTCTAAAACTAATATTTTTATAATTCTTGCACAAACTTTGTATCTTTTATAAAAATAAAATTTATATTTTGTCCTCAACAAAAAGGGGGAGATTGTTAATACAAATATCATCATTAAACGTTATTTATATTTTTGATCTTTACCTAAGTTTTGTTAACGACAAAAAGTAAATTTAATTTGTATAAAAGCTTAAAGCTTGTCAAGTTTAATAGATATTAAAACAAGCTTTTTCAAACAATATATTCATCATTCAAGCATTTACATTTATGATTAGTAACATCTTGATATGACTCTAATCATTATGTATGATAGTAGTTTTTAGAATGTGTTAGGTTCTTAAAACCAAACACTACTTAAGTACTTGCATATTTCTAAAAATAGAAATACAACATATGACATCATGTGATGCATCATGGAAATCATTGAAAGATTTCATTAGATATTTTGTGTGGATTTGTACTCTTCATATCTTGCACAATCTCACTTAGATATAGTTGAATTTAGCAAAGATTTGATATCTTGGCTGTCAGACCCCCACGGTACCAATTTGGTACACGGGCGGAACCCTTTTAAGGGTTCCGCGGTCCGTGGACGCTCCTGTCCATTTTGGCTATAAATAGCAATGCCAAGCCAAGTAGTTTCTTATCCCTTTCTAACATACTCTCATACATATCTTCTCTCTAACCTTTCTAACTCAGTTCATATCATATTAGTGATCTCTTTTGTAGCAAAGAAGATCAAGTCATATTCAAGCTTCAACGAGAAGTTGGAAGTCTTGTTTGTTTAGTGTTGTATGATCTAGTGTTGATTCATACTTCATTGTTGTATCAAACCATCATAATCTTGTGAGTGTGAGTGGTTAGTATTTTAGTTCTCAAAATACATTGTGAGTGGGAGTAGTTGTACCCTTGGAAAGAACTCGACATCTAGCTTAGTGTCGGAAATAGTGTAAGCGAAGTGTAAAGGTTTTCTCCGCCGGTGAAAGGAGCTTGTTGACTAGTGAAGTTAAACTCTCGAGTGTGAGACTCGAGGAGTGGAGTAGGGCAAGGAAAAAGAGTCCTTGTAGACCGAACCACTATAAACAACTTGTTGTGGTTTGGTCATTTCTTTCCTTATTTACTCTTTACATATTGCTTGCATATTTCATTAATATATCTAAGATCAATATCAATTGATCTTTTCAATAAGTTTCAAAACAAAGTTTTAATTGGTAAACTATTCAACCCCCTTCTAGTTTTCTACAAAATTGATTTAACATAAAACAAATGGTTGTGTAGCATAATTTGGTTAAAGAGTTAATTTATGTTTTATATTATTTTCATCTTATCTAAACACCTATGAACACATTAAAAGAACTAGCAGGGTACCCGCGTAATGCGGTGACGGATACCCGATGACTAATTTCGTGGCGATCTAATATACGTTTTTTTAATAATAACTTTACCCGGATGAATGACACTTTTAATTAAAAATGGGCTTAAGCACGAACTGGCGCGGGCCAACGGGCTCGAGCACGAACGGGCACGGGCTAAACAAAATTCTTGATATCCATAAATTTATTGTCAAAAAGAACATAATAAAATAAAAAAATGATTCAACGAAAAATTTTATTTCAGGGTACCCGTCGCCGCAATGCGCGGGTACCCTGCTATTATATATAATAAAATAAGCTTTTATGCAAGCCTACTAAGCACCTTGCATTAAAAATTGGTTTAATGCACTACCTTATTTAGCTTCTAAGTAGAATTATTTTATGCATGACGTTTTTATAATAATGTTGCATTAAAAACTAATAATTTTATGCAATACGTTTTTATAATAATGTTGCATTAAAAATTAGTCAACACGGTATACACCTCTCTCTCTACACGCTCCTTATCAAAACAATCTTCCCTCCTTATCAAAACAATCGGTTCATTAAATCAAATAAAATCATTTGATGATGAAAATCAAAACAATCACTTCCTCCTTAAGTTTGGTGTCAACTATTTTTGTAAACCAATTGATAGAGATGTTGATTTGCCAGCCCATTTTGATTTTGGTTTATTGCTTCTCTTGTTTGTTGTGATTTGAGAATGGATAATTAATTAATATTTTTTTTATTTGTTAATGGTTGATGCAGGTGAAGAATAACCAAAACATGGACCAAACACCAGCTTTTGTACAAGATCAAGAAACATTGGTTACATCAAGAAAAAAATCTCGGTTACATCGTTGTGCCGGTGATTTGTGTAGTGTTTGGTATGTATGAATTTAGTTTTAATTTTAGGGTTTTGATTTATGTGTTGTAAATGACAATTAATTTTAGGGTTATAGCTTTGATTCCTACAATGATTCATAAACCCTAATTTGCGTTATACAAATAATCCCAAAAATAAGTTACGATTTTTTTTATTTTATCTCAAGTCTATGCCAGTTATTTGAGTTCGTATCTTCGATTCAAACAATTCAACATCCCTTTAAAGTCGATCTATGCCGGTGGGTGTTTCTTTTAAATTTTTTTATTTATATTGATTTGGGTTTTTTTCTTCTCATTTTGTGTTTTCCTTACAGGTTGTTGCAAATTGTAACAACCTGTTTAATTGTTATTGATTTGGGTCTTTGCTTAATTGTAAATTATAGTTGTATTGATCTGGGTTTTACTATATTAACAGTATATTTTATTTGGGTTTTATGAGAGTTTTTAGTTTTAGAGTTTGAAATTGGGTGGATTTTGTGGTTACTGAATTAGGATAGTCTTAAATCAATTTAGTTTTGAATATTTAGATATGCGAAGATATTTATGATTGTTGGTTAAAAGTAGCTATCTATTTTAAAAATGTAGATGTTGGAAAGGAATTTGTTCCAAAAACTAAATATTGTGTTTCGAAGCTAATTTTATGAATTTTGAACATGTCCTTTTTTGTGGCTTTTTTTTATATGTGGTGACACTAAGACTGATAAGACATTGGTCTAAGATGTTTTCTGTAAATTTCAGATGGTGGGCATGTCTGTTAAGACGTTGGTTGCAGGTTTTGTTTCTTCATGTGGATGTAGGTTAAGACGTTATGCCACAATGCAATGGAAATACCAATGGACGACTAACAATGATCAGGTATGACCAAATATGTTACGACGGGAATACGAATATTGTACCTGCTATATTCTAACATGCCCATTTGTTTATTGCAGATATGAAGATATCCGAATTTGCTTACCGTCTGAGGCAGTTGATAGCGTGAAAGTTGCATTGACGTCGTATAATGTGTCCTATATATATGCATGGTATGTTTCTAATTACATGAATGTAATGATTAAAATGATAAGATTACAAAGATGGTTGTTTATTATGTTAGTCGTCCGCTACTACTGACAAGTAAATTCCCGTTTAAACTAAAGTCTTCCATCAAGATTATTACTCCATACTAATCACTGCGCTAAGTTAACAGATACAAGTTATTATTTTGTATGTTGAGGTAATATTCTTAAATATGACCAAGGTTTAATTTCACGTGTAGTATTGTTGTCTTACACCGGATGTAGCTTAATGATCTGAATTCATGTTTTTTAACGAACTTTATTCTAATCATATCTTAGTGTTCCTCTACAATTGGACTTTGAAGTTGGAGATGCTTTAATAGACCCTTCTGATTTGTGATCGATACAGAATATACAATCTCCTATTCACAATAAATACCGGTTATGATCTAATCATTCTCTATATTTTTGGCAGGTTCAAGAATATCAAGCTCAAGTTGACTAATTAGCATACCTCCCCTGAAACCCATTAGCATCAAAAGAAGGATCCGTCGAATCAAACTGCAGCAAGTAAACTTTTAATTAAGCTGTGATAAAATGAATGATAGATACCCTTTTCCCGCTTCGACTTTGTTGTTGATTACTGTCGACCACTTTTTATGGTTTGACTTTAGCTTATTTGTCCTGAACTCAGTTAAGCATGGCCAAATAGGGGCATGCTAAAATGTTACATTCCTTTTCGTCAAGTTATTATAGTTTTAAGCCAACTAAACAAACCTACCACCCTTGTGCATATATTAGCCTTTATCAATACTAAACTCCCACCCTTGCGCATATACCAGCCTTTGGCAATACTAACCTACCCCCTTGTGCATATATCAACCTTTACCAATACTTTAAAAGGCGCACTGGACTGGAATCTGATCAATTAAAGTTCTTTGTTTCATTTTTAGCTAATTGGATTAGCAACCGTAAATGTGTATTGGTTCTATAGACAGGTTCTTGGCGTACCTGTTATTGATATATTCAGTAATAAACACACAAAGATCAACAGTACAAGAGTTGGGCATTGATATTGATAGCAAGATATATATTAGCCTTTGATATTGATAGCGCATTGTAGGAACTAATTCATTTGGCAAAAGAATTGTGTAGCATAGAATGGCCTAATTTTATGTTTTGATTAGTTTTTGGTGTTGATAATGGACTAAGAAAATTAGTTGTCCTCTTTAAATTCAAAGAAATTTTGAAGTACTATCATAAAATTATATATAAGTTAGCAAAGATAATGAGCATGTACAGACCTGATATATGCGTTTTTTAATTGGGAATACATTGGTGGTCATTCTCACCTTTATAATTGACTTGCAGAAATGCTGAAGGGCCACTGATTTGATTATCATGGACAAGGAAGGCTACATATTTGGTGGCTATCCGTCTTAACCTTGGGAGAGGCATAGTGAGTATTATGGGGACATGAAATCTTTCCTATTTAGTGATTACTGTATTGGGTTGATTAGAGTTGATTGGGTTGATTTAGTGATTACTGTATTGGGTTGATTAGAGTTGATTGGGTTCATTAGATAGCAAGCAATATCTTATATAAAGGTAACTGATGCCAGATAGTAAGGTAGTGACATGGTATGACTACGCGTCAACATGCTATTGCAACAGAGGATTTTATTGATTCAAAATTACTTGAGGTTTAGACAGGTGAGAGTGATTTTCACTCTTAAAAAGGTAAACAAATTTTCACAATGAAAGCGAATTTAGAGAATTATTAATATTATGCTTCTTGGAAGATTTTGTTTTTCTGCTTGCGGAGTGAGTATTTTACTATTTTAACATATTGTTTTCAGGTAAATTTCGTTGGTGCACAAGTGTTGGAGTACATATCAGATTATGTAAATTGTTCATTGGAGTTAATAGAAGAATTATTTTGATGGAGTTACAATTTACCACACGAGATAATGGAATGCATGCTGCTTTCCAGTTTCTTCATATGGTACTCGAGGTAAATATCACCTCTCTACCAATATCAGTTTTGGTTGTTTTGCTACATTTGGTTATCTGCTTTTGCTTATCTTAAAAGGCATTTGCAGTTTAAGACACGCATTATGACGGTATATTATTTAGGCTCAGAAAACTTTAGTTGGATACATGGTCGGGGACAACCCCTTAAATGGTGCCACTTTTCCTCATGTTTAATGTGCTTAACAATATAGGGTTCTTTCTGCAACTTTTTGGTATTTAAGGTAGTACTTCAACATGAAAATCACTTGAAAATTAATATAATTTGAATAAAATTGTTTTGGTGGCGATTATATATGTGTTGGGAATTGTATTTAACCATCTTGCTTTTTTTAAATGTAAATGAGTTGTTTTGACAGAATGGCTATTTTCTTATAGTAGTATAAATAGGCACTTAAATTTAAACATGGTAATGTAAAGCTGCCAATTTATTAATGTTTATTAATGATATTTGTTTAAGTGTAGCCGATTGTTGTCATTTAGAAGAGTGAATTGAATTTATGTGTGAGAAATTTTAGAAGATGGTTAGTAATTTTGAATGATTTTGTTTCGACATTATATATTAGATATATATCGGGTTCCCTACTTTTGACTATGTTTTTTTTCTTTTGAACCTGGGTGAGGGGTATTTCTTTACAAGTATTTCGACATTATATATTAGAAGTATTTTCGACATTATATATTTGAAGTATTTCTTTACAAGGAATTACTCTAATATTCTTACATTTGCCAGTGGCAAAAGGTACGTGCTTAGTTTTCTGCATTTATATGTTAATGCTACATACAAAGTTCAGTATTTTACAGCACTATTTTTGCTTACGTTTCATAATAGAGTGGGCAACCCCCACTAAGGGACCACATCAAAATGGGTCGTATACATTTTATTGAGCTATTTTGTTTTTACAAACAGTTTCATGTTAGAACGGGTCAAAATGAGCATATACGCTTATCAAATGTTGTAGTAAGCTCATAAGCCCATCAAGTAAGCATGGACAAACATCCCCTTAGCAGTGATACGACTTACGTAGTGTTGAAGTATCAAGTATGGATCAAAGTATAGGGAGACGTTAGTCTAATTGAAGTATCAAGTATGTATCAAAGTATAAGTAGTGTTAGACTTATGTACCAATATGCTTACTGCTGGGGAAACATAGTGAGGATGCATGGTTTCGGAAATTAAAGATTCATTTTGAACTTATGAAGTAGCTAATAGTTAACATCAGGGGTATTTGAACTGCGTAGGTCATTATGAAAGATAATAAGCGATTAGGTTTACGAAATATGGATGCAAAAGGATTATGTTGTTGCAAAAATAAGCGATCACCATTAAAGGTATTGTCTAAATTTATGCTTTTTTTATGATTTATAAATATGCTATGTCTTTATGTTTATCATGCATTCGTCTTCATGTATCTTATATGTGTTATATGTCTTTGCATTGAAGTGTCTAACTTGGTGGGTTATTTTAATATTTGGCATATTTTAGGTGCATGAAAATTGATAGTTTAGAGTAGCAAAACATATTATGAATGAAATACTAAAGTGAGAATATTGTGGCTATGGATCTTATTGAACTATGAACATCAATTGACAATGTTAAGGGATGAACTGGTATACGTATTAAACTATATACACAAATCTTTACTAACTGATGTGATCTTCTAAAAATTTGCTGTTACACAAATGATAATTATGGTTTTTGAATTTGAAGGATGTGATTCATGATCAAAACGGTAATATCTTAAATTATGTACAGCAAACATTGTCTGCAAAGAGGTATTACAAGGTTTATGATCAATGTTCACCAGGTATGTACGAGTATTTAAGTGAAATGTTTGTCATGTTTTTTTAAACATCCTATATATTATTATCAATAACTTCCTTTCAGTCTAACTTTTATTTTTAAATAAATTTTCAGGTGTTCACACAGTCTACATGGACTACTCAAGTGTTTATAAGACTATATGTCAGTTGGAGATGACGATACTTGCACATTAGCTACATAACTTTCCTTTATAAGACTATATGTCAGTTGGAGATGACGATATTTGTACGTTTATTTTCTTAATAGTTACAAACCAAATTGTTCATCGTAACATTAACATATTACTTATTATTCATTTAAAAAAAATGAAACCTATCTATGTTTGTTAATTTTCATACGGGTCAAACTGGTTGGTGTTGACTGTTGAGACGAGCTTAGAACGCTCAAAATGGGCCGTATACATTTTGTTGAGCTATTTTGTTTTTACAAACAGTTTCATGTTAGAACGGGTCAAAATGAGCATATGCGCTTATCAAATGTTGTAATAAGCTCATAAGCCCATCAAGTAAGCATGGACAAACATCCCTTTACCTGTGATAGGACTTACGTAGTGTTGAAGTATCAAGTATGTATCAAAGTATAGGTAGACGTTAGTTTAATTGAATTAGTATATAGAAGACAACGTTAGATATTGTCAAATTATGTATCTGTAGACCTATTATCATGAAATATAGTTTATGTTGATTTCAATCCATTTTCATATAATTGGTTTATCACGTTAGTTTGGTTTGCATAATATTAGTAAGTTGGCTATAGAAATAAATGAATTTTTATATTTCTCTCTCTATTTATAATTTATTTAACGACCGGCTATTTATATTTGTATTTTATTTAACGGTTTACATGACATGTTATTTACCAATGTGCGTTATCTATTTTTGCAGCTTCAATACATGTTTCATCAAGAAATCATTCCAGGTTGTTAAAGAATCAACAACTACACCATGTAGTAAGTGATCATCAACTTGCAAGTCAACAACATCTAATTATCCAACGAAAAAAATCACAACAAATGTCGTGTATAAAGAAGTACTTGAAGGTCTTTGAACAAGGTTCATGTTGTATCATGTATGTATCATTGGTGTAATCACGTTATATTATACTATGGTTCATTATTTTTAATTTTACAAGGTTTGCTAGCAACTCAATTGATCATTAAAATCACACATCATTTTATATTCGAGTCAATCTATTTTAGATTGGCAACGCGATGGTTGTAAATCGACTGTGACTCACACATATTTTAAATTTAACAAATTTACGTTATTACTTTTATTATCATCTCATTTATCTATTTCTTTAAAAAATAACCCGGTGTCAACGGGTCTCTAAGCTAGTTTGCATATATCACCTGCCATGTATAAGATGTTGTTAAAATACATTTTGTTTTTTTTATAAATTGATCTAGTATTTCATAGTTAAATTATTTTGTAAGCAACTTTTGACCCATTTGTAACATATTGGATTTCACAATCACACAAGTAATCACAAATATGGGCGTATAATTATATGGTTTTAGAGAGAGAAAGTGGGATATTCTAGTAAGAGAAACTCATGGAAGGTTAGATTCCAAAATGAACATCCAACCCTCTCCCTTGTAGGGAGAGGGCTACTTATACAAAGTTATACGCCCTCCTATGGGCTGTGGATCAGGCATACAATGGGTAAAGACCCGTCCTTCCTCCACGGTGTTGCACTAGACTAAATTATGCTAATAACTGACTAACAAATAACATAATGAACGATATGTCAACGAGCTAACTTAAGCTAGATTATACTTGGGGTGACTGATGCTTCACAATAGAATTTCCAATTCCTAACAATATCCCCCTAATGGAGGTCACCCCATGATTTACATTGTGAATCCTAGCATTCTATTTAATCTTTAACCTTGAGCTCGTAGACATCAAATCATCAAAATATTCAAACTTTGTGCTTCCGTGGTGATTTCATCATTGTACAACTACAATGTATATTTCGTGGAGGTTACAGAGCTGATCCACATTGATGACCTTTGAGCTTAAATAGAGATCATCAGCCACAGTTAATCTCAGCATCACCCATGGTTGTGTTGCCAGCATATGATGTTGTGACATTTCGACTGACATGCTCACATTCTGGATCATGATTTCTTCTTATCAGAGTAGCAGAAGCTTTAGTTGATTCATGATATTTGCAGCAGCGTAGCAGAAGCATGGAGTGAGAATACCAGAGTCGTTGATGCACTAATCATGATTTCTTTAGAAGTGAATGTGTTTAAGTGAGCATGCAGCTATAGATTGACCGCTTCATTCTGATCAGCTGCAAACATCAGGCGTACCTGCATACAACAGTTAGCAACAAAGTGCACGAAAGTGTCTTTGATCACTTTCGTTGAATTGAGGTACACGGCCCACGGTTCCCCGTTGATCAGTACAAGTACTGCCTGTGATCAGGTATAATTCCGGAGAATTTCCTTGACAGGGTTTCGCAGCTGCTCTAGCTGTTCTCAAACCGGAACGTCTCAAAGAAGACAATACGGAGTGAGTGAACCAGCGAATTGAGATTCACTGATTGATGAAAATGATTTGAAAAACAATCGTGTACTGCTCAATATAAATTGTTTTTGCAATACAACGAAGGTTTTAATGAAAATCAATTACCAATCATAAACACCTTATATTTTGAAATTTTAGTACACAGTCGATGTGCTAAAGAAATGAGTTTTTAAGCACAACGACCGGTTTTTCAAAGGTATCCGTCAATCCATAACCTGAACCAGGATTGATTCAAAAGATTGAATCGCCCCAATGTTTCTGTTCAGTTGTCACATGGTTGATCTATTGGATAGATCTCACATGCCACCCACCAGGAGCTTGTTTGATGTTGGCTCCAGAAGGCTTTCCATCTTCATTGTGAATATGTTTGCATATCACTCAGATGTTCTGGCAATACCACAAAGATAATGCGTAGGACTCATGAGATATAATCTCTCTTTCCACATTGTGTGAAACAGAGAGTCTTCATAGACGGTGTCCTAATGAGATTTATTTGATGATCTCTTGGATCTAGACTCAAAAGTGCACATTTGGTTCCTATGCCGGAGACTAGGGAGAGGGTCTCTTTCTTCAATATCAACAATCTCTAAGAGAAAATTGATAGATTATGTCGGTTCCCCGTGAGAATGAAACAAGCCCTTTTAAGAGGAACTTGAGTAGCTTGAGAAGTTTAGTTCAGTGCATCACTGGGTCCATGACGTCTTGTCTTCAATACCGGCGTTACCTTGGTAACCACCAGTAGCATATGTATTGAACTCGGTTATTGCCCTAAGGTTGAATTAATGGAGGGCTATTTATTTTCACCCTTTTTCACATTCATTTCTTTTTCATTCTTCAACCCCTTCAGTGCTTACCAAGACTTCATAACTAGAACCTTGTTGGGTTTATTCCAGTTCTAGCTCTATCTCAGTCCGCACTCTTCCCATATCTCACTTTTCTCCTTTTTTTTCATCATACCTAAGGACTCTACACTATCTAGTGGATTATACCTTGGTAGATCCCTCCGGTTCTGGCGGATCATGGTAACAAATACTTGACCTTATCATCCTTATAACATCATGCATAAAGTAAATTGGTCGGTCTTTTGGTATTGTTCTTTCCTTCTCGAAACCAATTGAAAAATCAATCAAGGTACTTGTGATACGAGATCAAAGCATTTTGTACCTTAATAGTTTTGATCATTTAGAAATGCTCCCCCTCAACATGTGCATATGATTTTATAAATTGTTTAGCACATGGAGGCAAGAGTTCTTTTGAAATACATTCTTGATCACAATTTCCATGGAAAAAGCCGTTTGATTTTCTTTGGAAATTCTCCCCCTCAATATGTGCATGGGATATGTGAAATAGTTTTATCACATAGAGGAAAGAGTTCTTTTGAAGTACATCCAAGATCACAAAAGCCTTTAAGAAACCATTAGAAAATCAATCAAGGTACATTATGTTGAAACATAGAAATCTTTTTACCTTAAAAGTTTGTTTTTTTTTAAATGCTCCCCCTCAATATATGCTTCGAGATTCGAAAAAGAGTTTAGCACATATTAGAGAGCAGTATGCACTTTAAGACAGAAATGGTCACCTTTTATCATCTTTCATATTTATATCACATTTTCTCCCCCGATCAAAAATTTCAAATCCTTTGAGATTTGGATCTCAAGTGATTTAAATATGTATGAAATAAAACTTTGTAGGAGAAAAATGTGTCCGGTTTTATATGATATGAAATGGACTACACTGAAGTTCCCTTTTAGATAAAATGGAATCCACAATACATAACCTATCATTACTACATACATTATAGTCGTTCATATTACATACACCACATTTTACATAACAAAAATGCAAAACAGAAGCTACTTCCGGAAGATGTCTTCATTCAGTTCTTTGAAGCAGCTTGTAGTGACCTTCACGAAGTCTACCACCCACAAAACTTTCAAGGCTGCGATAAATCATTCTAGTCTTAAGTCTTCTACCAATTGCAGCCACAAACTCTTCGCACATCTTTAAATCCTGTTCCGACCAGAATTTTGTTTTGTTCTACGGCTTCAGGTCAATTTTGATTTCCTTCACTCTTGAGTTCAATTCTTGTTCAACCATCCTGAGTGTACCATCACTGAACTTGTATAGCTCGCATAGCCTCATTAGCATTCTTGACCCGTATCTGTCGGTAAAGATGATGGCTCTAGGAGTGTCAATCACTTTATATTCGTGATGAAATTCATGTCCTGAGGATTCCCATTGCGGTCTTGTAAGGTTGACGCGGGTCTGGTAGCTTTCCATTCCTAGCTGAAAATCCTCAACTCTTTTTCGAATGACCAAGCCTCTGATCCAGAGATTGACAGCAGCCGAGAGAGCCTTCTTCTCATGAACTGGAAGGTGGTCAAGGTATCCTTGTAGGTTCAGAAGGTAGAGATCTTCAAAGTCATTTGGCATCAAGTGTTTGAAGTGGTTCTCTTCAATAACATACTCTTTCAAATCTGCTCTTCGAAGAACAATCTTCTTCAAGTAATCATAGCCATAGATTGAGAAGATCTCTATATTGATGACACTTAGAATGCGAAGCTTGGATCGAACAGCTTTACGACTCTTGTTAGCACTATGTCGGTCAATGTAGAATTTCTTCTTCTTGAACCACCAATGAGAAATGCCATATGAGGCTGCAATGTCATACTTTTGTTCATTGTCAGCCAAGAATTGATCCGGTACCATTTGTTCAAGACCTTGATCAGTGTAGGTAGCAGCTTTCATCTTCGAAATCGATAAGGCTGGTCTTCTTTCAAAATTTGAGCACATAGATATTCCAGGTCATGGTTGAAAAAGAACTCTGATTGAATGGTCATTTGTCCAGGTTCACCACTGAGAGGAAGAGGCATGTTCACATTGAAACGACTGATCTGCTCACTGACTTGATCACTCAGCATCTTATGACATTCTTCCATATGGTATTGGAGCTGATTGGCATCTGAGTGAAAAACCTTGACAATTTCGAATGCTTGTCCTTCAAGATCCTTTGGAGTGATGGACGAGATTCCCTTCTGATCACAAAACCACTTCATAAAGCTGCCCATATCTCCTATGATGTGAAGAAGTGAGTCTTCAACTAGGGCTTCATAGTTGGTAGTGATTGTTGAGGCCCAGTTGTTGTCAGGAATCATCGAGTCAGACTCTGGGATGAACCATGGAGGTTCTGGAGTATGAGGTCTCTCTTCAGTGAGCCAGCCTTGAGTCATGTCTTTATAGGGTGCAACTCTAGTGGTTTTAAAGCGTTCACCCAAAACATATGCATCAAACCAATCATCTTCAGATGGCTTGGGGATGTGTTTTGTAGATGTGTCATCGTCATCGGATTCTGACTCTGCCATGACATACGATTCTTCATGAAGCACTTGATCTTCAGGAATAGAAGAGACTGTGGGTGTGAACCTTGAATCAATCGTGGTCCAAGCTTCAGATTTCTTATGAGTTCCCTGATCTTCGGATGGGATAGATTGATTGGAAGGTTTTGGTGGTGATGATGGTGGTTGTGGTGGAGGTGTAGAGGTTATATTAGAATATCCACCAGCCCCAGGAGTTCCAGCTCCTCCAGTTGAAGGTGAAGGAGGTGGTGGTGGCTTGGGACCTCCAGACTTATCCTTTGATTTCATTGGAACAATCTTTCTTTTCTTCTTATCTTCCCTTTCACGTACATCCTCTACAAACTACTGATAGTTATCAAGCCTCATCGATTCCTCGAGTGCTTCGTATAATTTCTTATGCGTATTGTCCAGATGCTCTCCTACTTCATACATTCTTTCTGAGAGAACTGATCTCATGTCAGAGATAGGCAAGTCTTTGAATCGCTGAAGTAATGGAGCCTTCATTGCCCATTCAACCGCATCTTTAATATCTGCTTCTATTGCCTTTGTTACAATCTCATTGAGGTTAAGATTCTCCATCTTTTTGACACGACTATCAAGATTATTGACGACAATAGGAAAGTGCTTCTCAATAGTCGCAATACGTGTCATAGCCTCTTCGAGTAATTGCTAAGTCGTTTTGACAGGAGGTGGTGAGGCTGGAGGTGGTAAGGCAGGAGGAGTGATGGTTTCACTGATGGTGACAACTGTTGATGGATCATTAGCGGGTTTGGGAGGCGGAAGTACGGTTGTATGAGACGGTGCTGACATAGGAAGGATGGTTGAAGTGTCTTGCTGTATGTCGACGGTAAACATGGACTCTACTTCCTCTTTCTCATTACCTTGCTTAAGAGTCTCAGTGTCTGAGGGTTTGTCATTTATAAACTGATCACCGAAAGAGAGGTCTGTATCTAGATTCTTCAATGAGGATAGAGAATCAGTAGACATGATAGGTTCCTCCATATGCCTGGTTTCATCAGATCTCGACTCAAGGTTCTCCTGTAAGTCTTTCTGCAACTCTTCATCATCATTATGATCAGATTGGGTATCACTTGATGCAGGAGTTTCTTCTTGTGCTTCGGATACCTCCTTTTCCAATCCAGATTGTTCTTGAGCTGAAGATGATTCAACACTTCTTTTCTTCAGCTCAAATTGAGTGGTAGTTCTTGATGGTGAAGAGGAGAAGGTCAGAAGCATGTGAGCGGCTTGTTCGACATCTACACCAACAACCCCTTTCCCTTTGTCTTGTGTGATTGAATTTGTTTGGCGTGGCTCTGGTTCAGGTTCTCTTAACACGACACCTCTAACTGGTGGTCTCATGTTCAGGCTTTCCAGGCTTTGTTGAATTCCTTGTTGCAAATTAGCCTCGTCTTCATCAACCAATTTACTGTCACCCTTTGGTGTCTCAGTTCCTCCAACAGTTTCCTTTTCCGCATCATTCTTTCTTTGTTTCTGCTTCTTTGAAGAAGTGTCAGTAGGATGTGATCTGTCACGTCTCTTCTTGGGAAGGGCAGCATATGAGGTCTTTGTACTTGAAGTGTATTTTGTAGCTTTGGGTTGTGATGGAGTGGGAGAGTCATCAACATTGGATCTGGATGCTATTTTCTTGTATAATTTGAAGTGGTTAGTCTTCTTAATATCGTCAGTGAGAAGAACATCAGGAATTGCCAATCCAAAGATCTCTTTATTGACACCTCTAGCAATATACTTGAGGTTACCCAGAACAAATTCATCCTTAGCATTATGAAGGGCTGATTCACTCCTAGGATTGAAGTTATGTGTCTGTTGCAAGTACTGGATGACAAGTTTCGAGAATCTGATTCTAGGAATCACAAGTTTGTGTACTTTCTTTCTTCCTTGAGCTTGATTCTGAACATTTGTTCTATCGGTGATGAATGTGTGCATTGACAACGAGAATTCTTCCCAAATGCGTTCCGAGACATTAATGTTCATCCCATTGACGAGACCCCACAGGATTTGCAGAATAGGAATCCTTACTTTATCGAACCCTGAGGTTTTGCCCGACAAGCATAAGTTGAGAATAGTTGTCATGGCTCTCCAAGGTTGATACATGTGTCCTGTGATGATATCTGAAGCCCTTGTTATGCCAACTTGATATCCCAAACCAATTAGAAAGACTATTAGCTCATCCGCACTAGGTGGAGGGACAAATTGTATAGTAAGGTCACATGGTGTGATTCCTAGGGCCTTACTGAGAATGTCAGATGTGATTTCAAATTGCTTATCATCAAGCTTGCAGGAATAAGTGGCAGTGATCTTGTCCCAAGTGATGGTGTTCCAAAATTGTTGTAGGTAAATGGAAGGGATCGTGCATTGTTTGGTTAGGGCACTAAAGAAATTTGTGTTCTTAAGAATATCAATTGCCACTTTGAAGATTGGATTTTGTTGAATCCTTTCCATGTGCACATAACAGTTACTTTTCCCAATCTCTACCCATTTGTCTACAGGAAGAATTTCATTGTCTGTAAGAACTGTGGGTGGAGCAGAGGTAGCAAGGTTCTCAGATGAGGTGTGTTTGCCATTGATGATCTAAAGATACACACATACAACACCAATGATTGAGAGCATGTTAGTTTAGATGTGGTTAGTTAAAGTAATTTTTAAGGCAATTTCATGACAAAAACACAATGAGTGGCACCTTTGATAGATTACAAATAAGTAGATTGACTTGCATAGGAAGTAGATTGAGTAACTTTTGTAATTTTCAAAGTAACACATCATGTTGACAAAGTTTTTCAAGACACAAGTTGATTTGAGTAAAAAATGTGAAGAGCAAAGTTACTATAATAGGATTTCATGATACAAGTTGCTATTACGGAAATGTTATAACAGATTTCTTAAACAAGTTGTTAATTCAGGTTGCTGCAAGAAGAACCAGATACAAATTGCTTAAACAATAATGTTATAGCAAGTCGCTAAGAGCAATTTGTCAATACAAATCACTACAAGTAATCCTGAACCAAGTCGCTAGCATGAAATACCTACAGCAAGTTGCTTTAAACAATTTGACAAAGCAAGTCGCTACAAGAGAAAATAGTGACAAGTCGCCATTTTGAAAAACATTAAGGTAAGTCACTAACTTGTAAAGACAAGGCGCTATAAACCGAAACAAGGCCAAGTTGCTACACATTAAATCACTAAGTCGCTAGCAAGAGTGTATTCAGATAACGCAACTCGCCATGATGAATTTAAGAACCAACTCGCTACCAAGAACACTAGCATATCAGGTAAGTCGCTACCAAGAACACGGCATAGCATTCGCTTAATATCTCAATCCAATTAACATATGTAACCATTATAGTAACACCATCAAACCGCTATAATGAACAAGTACAATAAATCCATAAACACAACCAAAATCAGTAACACAACCCTCACAAACTATATACGAGAGATTCAACAATTCGCTCAAAGACCCATTAATACAAGCAAATGCAAAAATACATCTATCCAAACAACACCTAATCCATCAACAAATATATCAATTGATTCATTACATGATTCCATTTCACAAACCTAAGTGAGGAGAGCAAATGACGAGGATCAAGAGCAGTGGAATCTGTTAAGGAAAATGAGTTAGGGGATGCATATAATTCACATGTTTTTTAGACAAAAGTGATTAACATAAACCTTACCACACACAAATCGCTAGCAAGAAGTCACGAGAGAAAAAAAACTTTTGAGAGTTTTTGAAAATAGGTAAAAGTGAGACAAGTCACTAGGTAATAAGGGTTGATATTTCAGGTTTACAAAGTTAACACATTCAGTCCCTGTACTTTTTCAAAATAAGCAACTCGCTAGAAAAGATAAAGGACAAGTCGCTACCTATAAAATTTCAAAGCAAGTCGCTATCTATCAAATTGTGTACTATTAACACTTTCAGTCCTTGAACTTATCAGATAGCATCCAAATACAGTTTCTAAAAACATGTAGAATACAATGACAAATACCCCAAAGTGACATAACATAGATAAGCAATCTAGCACAGAGGAAATAACGAAGCAAGACATAAACATGCATCAGCACACAATACATATCAAACAATGGTGCAGAGAGGTGCAGAGAGAAACAGAGATAACGAGATAACTTGCAGCATTCTCCCCCTTAATCAATGTCACAAGTGAACATTGATTGAATTCTAACCCCCTGTTATAAAACAAGAGTTGCCAACGTGGTCATGGTTAAGAAGTCCAATGGGAAGTCGCGAATGTGGGTAGACATTAACAGATCTTAACAAGGCATGTCCTATTGTGCTGTTCGAGCAATATATATATATATATATATATATATATATATATATATATATATATATATATATATATATATATATATATATATATATATATATATATTGTTCGAACTTCATGTATGATCCCGTGTCATTATTGAATGACAATTCTAGGACCGTAGATGTTATCGATAACAAGAGATATATGTTTTATCAGATTGTGGGTAAAGGAAAAAATGATTTAATTAAAAATTATTTTTGATTGATTTTTTTTAAGAGAAAACTAATGTGTACACAGATTTAAGAGAATGAGTCCTGAACCAAGTTGAACAGGAGTCAAAGTACGAGGTACATCAATTCTGACAAGTTACAATTCCTGAGTGAGCAATCTTCATTTCTGATGGAAACCAAGTCATGATGTTCATGATTGAATTGAGCATTGTACCTGAAAAGGACTGAGAACACTTTGCACTAGAAGCACATGTAGTATTGCAAATAGATGAGTTAGTGACATGAGTAATCTCACTATTGGATGTTGCACAGTTTGATCTAGGCGTGTCATTAATAGGGATCCCTTTAGGTTCAATATTCTTGAAGAGTTTTCCAGTGGGCATCCACTTAAGGCAAGATCTAGGTATGTAAGTCCATTTGGATCTTGAAAACTAAAATAATCTGCCAGTGGGAATCCATTTGAAACAACTGCTAGAAGATTTGAATGTAGCTACTTCCCTGTTTTGGATATTGGTCCTTTTGTAATTAGATTGTTTCTTAGGGGATTGATCAGCCATTTGATGCTTCTTATAGGAACTAGATGAACTCCTAATATTCATGATCTTAGGGCTTTGAACCTTAAGCAGGGGTTTGTTATTCATCATATCGGAATGAAATAGTGAAGTGACTGGTTTTGACAAAATAGTATTCACATCAACTTGGGAGGCAAGCTTAGATTTCGATGGCTTAGATCTTTCGGTTCTAAATGCATTGGGCTGCCTAACTACAGTACGTTTTGAGTTGTTCAGTACAATTGGCTTTCCCAAGGTTGATGGTTTTGCAAACTTAGTGTTCACCCTATTTCCAATAGATTTCCTAAGCTCATTTTTTAAGGCAACAATAGTGAAGCTCTTATCCTGAATTTGGTCTTTGAGGGCATCAATGTCAGTCAAGAAGGAATTTTTTTGATCTATCAACTTGGAATTATTCTCTAATAAGTTCTTTCTCAAGGACTCATTTTCCCTTAATAGGTTGGACACACAGAGCCAATTCATCCAGTGACGAAGCTTGACTAAATTAATTGGGGGGGGGGGGGCCGAAATCTTTCCAAATCAATTGTTCTTTCTAGTGCAGTCCTATTTTGCTACTTCTTCAAAATTTGGGAGGGGCCAAATGGAAATTGACAAAGAAATAAACTGTACCTTCACTAATATAGTATAAAATTTGTACTAACTGGTCAAATTCTTGGGGGGGCCACAACCCCATCCTGCCCCTATTATGCTTCGTCCTTGAATTCATCATTCCTAGATTTAAGCGTATTACTCACCTTATGGTTAGGATTGTTCATCCCTATATTACATTTCTTATGCAGATTTGAGAGTTCTAATTTCAGATTGCATATGGTTGAATCTTTGTCCTAAATCTGGGTTTTTAAGTGGTTAATTTCAAAAAATTCTCGAAATTCTGGGAATTCCGGATTTATGCAGGTGTTTGTAGTAAGAAAACTTTCTTCTCTTTGTTGTATTGCAATTTTCAAGGAAATGCAATATTTTTCAAGAATTGAGTATTTGTTTGAAAGTTCATCATAAACCTCCTTTTCAACCATGTCATTTGTTTTAACGATTTTAGATTCAGGCTTAACCAAGAAATAATTATCAATATCATGATCAGAGTTAGGATAAAATTGATCAGGTACATTAGTGGATGCATTATGTTGATCAGTTAAGGGTACCTCATCACATAACTCCGGATCATTTGCTGGGATGGCATCAGTATTCACCTCATGCATAACAGGAGGTACTGAAATGCAATCTGTTTCAAGCTTTTCTGACTCTGAGCCTTTGTATTCAGTACAGTCAGTTTCATCATCCTTTGTTATATCTGATATACTGCATTCAACATCATCTGTTCTTTCAACTGATCCATTACCCGATTTATCACAAATTTCACTTAATTTAATCTGGCACCCATTCAACACATTCAACTGAACATTCTCTTGAGCAGCTTCCCTAATGTACATTTCCACATTATCCATAAGTTGGATAAATGTGTTGATGTACTCATGGATTTCCATTCCAGTATGTTTCTTGAATGAAATTCCAGTCACGTGTTGATCAAAGTCTGCGGAATATTCCCCATTGATAAATGGCTGAAATTGGTTGTAGATTACTTGAAGTGCAGCATTCAAGTCTTCCATTAATACCTTCTTTTTGGTAATTTGAAGCTTCAGTTGTTCTAAGTTCAGCAACACAGTTCTTGTCAATGTGGATAAGTCCTGATGGAAAAGAGCACTGCATGTTCGATCCCTAGTTGTGGATAACAGTTGTTTGAGGTGCTGATAAAGTAGTTGAAAGGACTCAATGTTGCATTCCATTTGCCTTGCATCATGTGTCATTAATAAATGTGATTCAGTGAAATTTGACTCAGAATGTGAAGGGTTTTGATCATAATTTGTTGAATCAATCATGTTTAAACATTCTGAATAGCAGACATTTTCATTGTTCTGTGAGGTATCATAGAGTTCAAGTACTTTGGAGATTAAGGGGTCAGTGATGTATGTCATTGTCTTGATGGATATTAGATATGAGTAACTTGCATCAATTCACCAAATTGCTATAAAGACAAGTCGCTAATAGAATAACTCGCCAAGAACAATAAAACCAAGTCGCTAGAAATAATGAAAGCAAGTCGCTAATCCCCAAGTCGCTAGGTAGCAACTCGCTAAACCTCAAGTTACAGTGAATCAAGTCGCTAAGCCCAAGTCGCTAATACCTAAGTCGCCGAACACAAATCGCTATGGTACCAAATCGCTAAACAGTTAAGTTGCTAAGGAACAACTCGCTAAGTATCCAAATCGCTAAGAACTAAAAGTACAAGTCGCTAGGAATAATGAAAGCAAGTCGCTACCTCTCCAAGTCGCTAGCCGTAGTGGAGAATCCACTAACTAGTACTGTTTGTCGGCTTGTCTCAATAGACAAGTCGCTACGACTAACACTGCAACTCGCTAAAAATTACTGAAGCAAGTCGCTACGAAGAAATTTAACTCCGAGACTCAAGTCGCTACCATGAAAAAAATTAAAAACACACTTTTCAATCCAAAACAAGCTCAACCACAGTGATTCAAGCTTTCCAAATCCAAACCCAAGCTCTTACAATGATTCTAAACACAAAAGTACACTCAAAATTCAAACTTTAACACAAGAATTGATCCAAATGATGCAAAAACCACTAAACGTTTTCAAACTCAAAAACCATATAAAACCACTAGAGATCCAAGGATAAGTAAGAGAGATGATCAAACCATGGCTCTGATACCATTTGTAACATATTGAATTTCACAATCACACAAGTAATCACACATATGGGCGTATAATTATATGGTTTTAGAGAGAGAAAGTGGGATATTTTAGTAAGAGAAACTCATGGAAGGTTAGATTCCAAAATGAACATCCAACCCTCTCCCTTGTAGGGAGAGGGATATTTATACAAAGTTATACGCCCTCCTACGGGGATGTGGATCAGGCATACAATGGGTAAAGACCCGTCATTCCTCAACGGTGTTGCACTAGACTAAATTATGCTAATAAATGACTAACAAATAACATAATGAACGATATTTCAACGAGTTAACTTAAGCTATATTATACTTGGGGTGACTAATGCTTCACAATAGAATTTCCAATTCCTAACACCATTTAACAAATTCTCTTCTGTAAGCTTCTTTTAGTGTAGTGGTGTATAAACAAATGGACCTATATGACTAATGAACCTTACATATCTTTGTTGTGATAGTATCATTATATACCCCACGCGGCCACACTAAAAACCCATATAGTGAAACGAAAACAAAGCTGTTCTGATGGTCGACCGTAATGTACATTATTTTGTCATGTGATTGCTTCCAAAAGCAGGATTCCAAAGGTATAAACATTGCTCTTTTGAATCAGAACCCCAATGTTTTCATATTCTGGAACAACATATTCAAAGGTTCCCATGACTCTTGAGCCTTGTGAAAATATGCAACCCTGCAACTCGAAACCCAATCTGCTCAGGAATTTGATACTACTAATAATAACAACAGGTTTTTTGTAATCAAAATATGCGTTGCGTTTTGAATGAGTCATAAAATGCATAAATATGGGTAGGCCAACACGTGCATACCGGCAAATATCATAGCAAAACATCATGGCTTTGCGTTTTTTGATACTACTAATAATAAAAACAGGTTCATATTCATAAATCAAAATGCATAATAGAAAGAAGTTTATGATAAATCAAGATGTATTCCTTTAACACCAAAGGGTTTTAGGCGTATAATAAAAAGCAGTTTATCAGGCCTATCCTACATCCAAACATTTTACTATAAAATATCTTCAGTAAACTTTGAACCTAATTTTGCATGAAAGCAACCACATGGTATCTGCAACAACGTAAACCAAACACAACTTAATGCTGTTGTAGCCTAATTCGGGAATACTTTATTGATGTAGTTTCCTGATCCAAACACTCCTCACTTGTGTAATGACTTGATCCAAACACATCTTAATTCTGTGGTACCTAATATATATACATTTCAGTCAGGTCCAAATACCTCATTTTACTTTTGTAACATGGTTTAATTCAAACACACTTCCGTGATGATCTGATCCAAATATACCTTATTCTCAAAGTCCTATTGTAGCCTAATCCAAACATATCTTATCCTGATTTTTGTAGTGTCGTGATCATAAATATCTTCATCAACATGATATAAATATTAAGTCTGCGCCAATATTTTTTGCTTGAAGGGCAATGGAAACAGGCAATAGGTTATGGCATTTAATACGTGCTTGAAATTGTAGGATCGTTATTTTTATTGTGTTGATGATTCGGGTGGTCTTGGATGATCAAAATACATGTTTGCCATAGTTAGAGAGTTAGTAGAGAGAGAGAGAGGGTGTTCTTGCTAGAGGTTTACACAAATTGTAGAATATTAGATTGAAAAGCACCACCCCTTCCATGGATGGAAGGGGTATTTATAGTTACATGAAATACGACCTCCTATCGGCCTGTGGATCAGGGATACAGTGGGTAAAGACCCGTCCTTCCTCCACAGTGTTACACTAAACTAAACTATACTAATAACTAACTAATAAACTGATAAATAACGTAACTAACGACAAGTCTATGAGCTAACTTAAGCTAGATAACATTTGGGGTGACCGACTCTTCACTATGGAATTTTCTAATTCCTAACAATCTCCCCTTAAGGGAGGTCACCCCATGTTATACATTTCGAATCCTAGCATTCTATTCTTGTCTTTGTTCATGAGCTCGTAGACTTCAATTCTTCATTTCAACAATCTTTGTGCTTATGTAGCAATTCTTCAAAGTCCGCATTGATTTGTACTTTTAGTGGAGGCCTTTAACTGATCCACATCTTTGATGATCTTCAAGCTTTCTTTGAGATCATCAGCCACAGTAAATCTCTCTGGATCATCCTTTATTGTGTTGCCATCATGTGAATTTGTGACTTTTGGACCGACATGCTCACACTTTTGAATCATGACATCTTTCCATCAGAGTAGCGGAAGCCTTACTGGTTCATGATATTTGCAGCAGCGTAGCAGAAGCATAGTATAAAAATATCAGAACCAGGTTATGTAGATATGCACCAGTCATGATTTCTTCAAATTAAGTGTGGATGCTGTGAGCATGCGGCTTTGGATTGACTTCTCAATTCTGATCAGCTGCAACCGTCCAAATGTACCTGCAAACAACAGTTAGCAATAAAACACACGAAAGTGTCTTTGATCACTTTCGTTTAATTGAGGTACACGGCCCACGGTTCCCCGTTGATCAGTACAAGTACTGCCTGTGATCAGGTAGGATTCCTAAGAATCTCCTTGACAGGGTTTCGCAGCTGTTCTCAAACCGGAACGTCTCAAAGTAGACAACACGGAGTGAGTGAACCAGCGAATTGAGATTCACTGATTGATGAAAAATTGATTTGAAAACAATCGCGTATTGCTTAGAATAAAGAGTTTTGCAATACGACGAAGGTTTTATGAGAAAGATCAATTTTCAATCAAAACACTTTTTGTATTTGAAAATAGTACACAATCGACGTGCTAGTGAAAAGAAGAGATTCGCACATCGACCGGTTTTTCTAAAAGTATTTTTCAATCAGAGATACTTTTTGAATTTTGAAAACATAAATACACATTCGACGTGCTAGAGAAAAGAAGATTTGCACATCGAACGGTTTTTCCAAAAGTATTCGTCAATTCCCCATCGTTTCTATCCAGTTGTCACAAGCTTGATCATTTGCAAGATTTCACATGTCACCCACCAAGAGCTTGTTAGATGTTGGCTCTAGAAGGATTTCCATCTTCATTGTGAATATTTATACATATCACTCGGATGTTCTGGCAATACCACAAGGATAATGCGTAGGACTCTTAATATATACTTACTTTCCACATTGTGTGAAAAAGCAAGTCTTCAAGAATTTAGTGTCCTAACGAGATATTGTGGATGATCTCTTGGCTCTAGACTCAATAGTGCATTTTTTGGTTCCTTTGTCGGAGACTAGGGAGAGGGTCTCCTTCTTCAATATCAACAATCTCTAAGAGAAAGTCGATAGATTATGTAGGTTCCCCGTGAGAATGAAACAAGCCCTTTTAAGAGGAACTTGAGTGGTTTGGGAAGTTTAGTGCAGTGCATCACTGGGTCCATGATGTCTTGTCTTCAATACCGGCGTTACCTTGGTAAACACCAGTAGCATATGTATTGAACCCGGTTACTGCCCTAAGGTTGAATTGATGGAGGGCTATTTCTTTTCACCCTTTTTCACATTCAGTTCTTTTTCATTCTTCAACCCCTTCAGTGCTTACCGAGACTTCATTACTAGAACCTTGTTGGGTTAATTCCAGTACTAGCTCTGTCTCAGTCCGCACTCTTCCCATATCTCACTTTTCTCCTTTTTTCATCATACCTAAAGACTCTACACTATCTAGTGGATTGTCCCTGGGTAGATCCCTCCGGTTCTGGCGGATCGTGGGAACTAATACCTAACCTAACCATCCTTATAACACCATGCATAAAGTAAATTGGTCAGTCTTTTGGTACAGTTCATTCTTCCTTAAAACCAATTGAAAAATCATTTGGAAAAACAATCAAGGTACTTGTGATACGAGATCAAAGCATTTTGTACCTTAATAGTTTTGATCATTTAGAAAACCTCCCCCTCAACATGTGCATATGATTTAAAAATTGTTTAGCACAAGGAGGCAAGAGGACTTTGAAATATTTTCTTTGATCACAATTTTCATATGAAAAAGCCATTTGATTTTCATGGTAAAATTCTCCCCCTCAATATGTGCATAGGATAAGTGAAATCATTTTTATCACATAGAGGCAAGAGTTCTTTTGAAGCACATCCACGATTACAAAAGCCATTATAAAAACCATTTGAAAAACACAATCAAGGTACTTTATAAATCTCTTTTTTAAAAAAACTTTTGTACCTCGATGGTTTTGCTCCCCTTCAATATGTGCTTCGAGATTCGAAAGCGTTTAGCACATATGAGAGAGCAGCCTGCACAATTGAATCAAAACGATCATCATTTATCAAATTTCATTATTAAATCAAAAATTCTCCCCCGATCAAAAATATCAAACCCTTTGAGATTTTGGATCCCAAGTGATTTAATTAGGTTTAGAAAACATGGGAGAGAATGTGGCCTTGTTTAAATACTCATCTGGTTTTTGGATAAATCCTCCTCCTCAACATGTGCATTGAATATTTGAAATCGTTTGGCACATGGAGGCAGGAGTGCCTTTGAAGGACTAAAACCAATTCCATTTAAAACAGATTTGAGATTTAAATCACGATCTCTCCCGCGATCAAAAATTTCAAACCATTTGAGATTTGTAATCCCAAAAGATTTAAATTATTTAGAAAATTTTAGGGGAAAGACGTGGCAAGATTTAATTCTGAAAAATGACAGATAGGAACAGATTTAAACATTAAAGATTTTTAGTGTCAGGTATGATTTGTTTTAAGAGACCTTTAAGTAAAATAAAACAATTTCACAAACAAACAAGAACAGAAAAAATTTCATTTTGACAGATCTTTGAGTTTTAAAGAAAATCATACCATGACATAACATTAAATCTTTAGATCACCACATAATTTCGTACAAGCGGACTTCTGATGAAATATTGTTTGAAAATATTTTATTTTAAATCACTCTCCCCCTCAATCCATGACAGAAGTCAATAGTTGAGTGACTTAGGTTTTGTTAAAAAGAAGTCCAGTGATTTTCAAAATTTAGTCCAATTTATTTTCAAAACAATATTTTTCCATTTTCAAAAACAATATTATTCAAAGTTTTAGAAAAATGGTATCATTCACTACTTGTCCTGCACAAAGATACATTAGGTGGTTGAGAAGCTTCCGTTGTTGTTGCTGTAGGGTTTGGAAGAAAACCGTCTGCAGAAGCAGTGAGACTTCTTCTTACGTTGCATTTTGAATGCCAACTGAGGTCAAATTAAGCTCCGTTTCTTCAATCACTTAGAAGAAAACCATCTGCTGATGCAGTGAGACCTCTTACATTGCATTTATGCCAACTCTCCATTGAAGTCCAATTAAGCTCCGTTTCATCATTTGTCGACTCAAGAAATCGTTACCCTTTCCTTTCGGCATCCAATCATATTCATTTGTGGGATCCGGACCGGGAACATTCTTATATACCAATATACCTGCATACGTTAGTGAACACACATACAAATATATGGTGGTCAACAACACCCAATCAACAATCGACTAATTAAAGCAATTCAACATAACAATCAGATCATATAAGGCATGGGGTTTATGTGTTAATCAAACTCTAATCATCTAAACCTAACAATCATATCCTAAATTCCTAGTCCTTCGACTCAGGCAAATATCATTTTTAATTAAGCACGTAGGATAATTAAGAAAGCTCGTTAGATGATATAGATTTGAAAACATTCTCCCCCTCAATCAATGACATCTTTTCTGAAAAGATTAAAAGCGCTGAAGTCATTGATTGAGTTTTAATTTTTTTACGAAAAACTCTGAAACTGATTGTTGTTAAAGCAACTCATTTTCCACCATTTTTGAAAACACAACAAATATTTTTCTGAAGAATTTTAGACGGAAAAACATTTGTGTAGGAACAGCAGTCCTTCGACATACTTTCCTTGTTAAGTTTTTAGGATAAGTGCACGAAATATTTTGAAAATAGGTTTAGCGCAACACTTTCCTTCCTTTAAAAGAACGGGTTGCTATCTGAAATAATAGCAAGCCATAGTTTTAAGCGCGGGTCACA
Source organism: Chrysanthemum seticuspe (assembly GCA_019973895.1). NCBI lineage: Eukaryota > Viridiplantae > Streptophyta > Magnoliopsida > Asterales > Asteraceae > Chrysanthemum > Chrysanthemum seticuspe. Next base: position 76,712,579 of record BPTQ01000006.1, on the reverse strand, counting down.
GTCTGAAGTAACTGTAAGCCATTATTGAAGCGCGGGTTACAGTCTGAACTAACTGTAAGCCATTTGATTAGTGACATGTTAAGAAAAGAATATTTACACCTCCTGCTCGAACTTCATCTATGGTCCCGTGCCATTATTGAATGACATTTCTAAGACCGTAGATGTTATCGATACCAGAAGACATGTCATGAGAAAACAATATTTTTGGTATTTTTCAAATTTTCTGATTTTTATAGGTTTTTGAAGATTTTATATTTTTCTATTTTCTTTTTGTTGGTTTTATATTTTTGTATTTTCTTTTTGTTGGTTTTATATTTTTGTATTTTGTTTTTCGAATAAATATTTACAAGGATAGAGTAGATGATATAATTTAAAAAGATGATGATACGAGTACCGAGATAAGGATATCGAACAGCACGTCGTAGAAGATAGAATTCGTCATCTCTTAAACTTCCACCACCAAAGCTTCCAAGGCTCTAGAATAGAAGATAGAACATGAGCCTTTGAGAAAGAGAGACTTTGGCAGCTTCCCCCTAAACCGAAAATCCTTTAGCTGAGCAGATTCAAAGCTTTCTTTCAAGCTTCTCTTAGCCAGGTGCACAAAGAAGCACACCATTATCATCGAACTTGCTGCTCCTTTTAAGAATAATCACCGTGATTCTTCGTTCGAGGTTATATCATCCAATAGAACACCAGCAATGTTTCATCCCACACTTAAATAATCTTCTCAAATTTCTTTTCCACTGAAGTCTGAAGCAATCCATTCCAAAAAGGTGTCAAGAGACCACTTCCCCCAAGTAGTTGAATTGATGCAGTCAATCTCTTAGACTAGAGCTCACGAACCCGAATACACATACCCGAAGACAAAGAAACTTATACCATCGAAGTAGCAGATTAAGTCCAATAGCCAAAGAATAACCCCGATGTATACTTTTCTCTCCCCTGAAGAAAGTGTATGAAGCTCAAGAACCTGAAGTACCCGAATGCCCAAAGAGAGAATAACCGATAACATTGAAGAAGCAGGCCGAATCACTGATTATCTCTGCGGGTGACAATCTCTGCGGATATCAACACCGGAATAAGTGATTATATCTCTGAATCACAGATTAAGCCCTCAGGTAAAACAGCTGAGCATCCCCAATGTACACAATCTCTATCCCCTTATGATTGTGATAAAATCAAAATCATCACACACTTGTGTACCTCTTTCATCTTCAGAAACTAACTCTTTCATCTCTTCCCCCACGTCGTTGGACTAATAACACAAAAGCCTTCATGAGTAAAACCTTGAGTTTCTCTGCGGTCATGACATTTGTTTTACCGGGATATCTTCAATCACTTAGAAGAGTTAAGTTCATCAAGTTTACTCGTCATGAGTCAAACCTTGAGTTTCTCTGCGGTAAGTCTTCCCGAGATATCTTCAATCACTTAGAAGAATTAAGTTCATCAAGTTTACTCGCTTTGTGTTTATATGTGAGTCTCCTTTCTCCTTGCTGGTTTTGACACTTCAGAATCAGCAACTCATTGTAAGCCCGTATACTAGAAATTTGTTGAGAAGAACACTTGAACTCTTGTGGGAATCAACTTGCTGAAGTACATTGTGAGCAAATCTAATTGGGGATTAAATCTGACATATCACTTTCCCCCAATTAGTGCTCTCCCCTAAACTGACAATCTGTATGATGAATGACCAGATTAAGAAGAAGTCTTTTGATAATCAACTGCAACTCGTCTTTTAGTCTTCTAACATGTAGCAGAAAATGTAGAATAGACTGTAGACTCGACCTTCTTCAAGATTGTCCAGTTGGGGAATAGATAGTTAACATCTTCAACTCACCAAAACAAGAACATCACCAAAAAGCATCCCAATCAACTTACATCTTGCAAATCCCCTTAACTAGAATCCCTCCCAATCAAACAAGAACAGAAAGATGTTCATCAAGGAAATCAGCAATCAGGCCGCAACGAACACACAAGATGGTAACACCAAACTACCAATCACATCAAACAAGAACAGATATATTGTTCGGAATCATCATGTTGATGTATACGTGAAGCATTAACCGGAAGCACTTTGTCGATAAACTCATCAATCCGAGTGAAGATGTCAACCAACAGCTCTTAGAAGAGAAAAACTCCATGTGAAGATGACCCGATAAGAAGAGGCTCGGTTCTTACATGAGTTTAGAGCCGTATGACCATTTATATTCTCAAATATCAATCAACAATGCAAAAAATTCACACTTCTTCTCCCCCTCAAGAATTGCATACGGAGATGCCATTCTTGACTAAATAAGTGAAAATCATCCGAATGTTCTATTCACACTTCTCTCCCGCAAAATCAGCACATGATGTCGCCATCTTCATTATAATCGAGCAAGTGGAATGAGAAAACAATCAGTGGTAGCCCGGTTCACTTGATGACTGAAGCGCATGGAAAAAGTATGAAGCATGTTGATGAGAATGGTCATAATAAGAAGACTTCTCTTCTTCAGAAGATAAAGCGCACTGAAGCGTACACTTTTCTTTTCTTTAGAGAACGAGGCTTGAACTGAAGTATTCAAACGTCATAAGAAGATTTCTCTTCTTTTAAAGATAAAGCGCACTGAAACGTACACTTTTCTTTTCTTTAGAGTACGAGGCATGAACTGATGTGTTCATACGTCATTATCTCTCTCTTTTCAACTCTCTTGGCAAAACATGTAATCCACCCCATTATCATTATGTAGGCTCTTTGACGTGACAACTGATGGAGAAAACCCAATATGATGAATTTGACCCTGAAGTAAACTATCCCGAACTCGTGACTTAAACTTGCACAAATGAAACAAAGAGCGGTGCCGATTTCCATTAGCATCTCTAAGTACTCTCTATGTACTCTATACTCCTCAACCAACCAACCATCAAGTATAAGACGTACATTACCTCTTGAAAATCCAAAATTGAATGTGACACTGAGCACTACAACGTAACTCCTTAAAGTGATAGTTATTTTGTAGTGGTATGAGCCCAATTCCCCCAAGTGGTAAAAGAAAAAGTAAAAGCCATCCAACAATAACTAGATTTCCAAGTCTTCGTTTTTTATAATAAGCTCGAACAAGGATCATGAAGAATCTTCATCCATCCATCCCCGATACCTTCAGATACTAAGTACACTTGCCCGTGATAATTCACTTCAACCTCAAATAAATAATAGTGAATTAACTCCGTTGTCACATCTTCTTGGTTAAAAGCTCATATTTAGCCTTCTTTGATGTTTTAAGTGAACTCTGATAATGGTTTCATCCCGACCATGGTTAAAAGCACGTAACCCCGTAAAACCTTGTAATAACCAAACTGCCATGAAGACAACCCAAACACACACCCAATTCATGAAGTACACCCTTTTATCCCTTCTTCAAAACAGAAAATGTAGCACCAGCATCAGATAAGATCTCGAAATATACTTTCCTTATTTTCGAGATGGTTCCATCATTACGGGATTTTACAACTCTATGGTTTAAACCGAAAAATAGATTCTTTTGCGGGATTTTACAAAAACAAGAATAAACCGTAAGATAGACCCGGAGATGCACTTTACAAGGATGTTTCCATTGTCACGGGATTTTACAAGTCTATGATTTAAACCGAGAAATAGATTCTTTCGCGGGATTTTACAAAATCAAGACAAAACCGTAAACAATATCAGTTTGAATGTTTTATGACAACTTTGGTTTCGGTGAATATTTGTTTTAGGGGAACATGCAGTGGTTCATCAATGGTTCAAAATCCAACATCATTAACCATCCAATCAACACCTTGGTACACACATCATTCAAGCATTCTGTCGGCTATTGTAGTGACCATATTGAGAAGTAAACCTGATATGCCAAACTTGATCATGAAGTGAAACTCCCCTGATTTGTTACTTAAACTTGTACTAATCTTTGTGAAGAAGAAACGGTGTACCCAATGTACAAAACCTCTAGACATTCTCAACTGAGTGAGACACCGAAGTGATAGTTACGTTGTGGGTTAAATGAGAGAAAGAATCACACCCGTAACTAAATAGCCAAGTCTTTATCACCCTCTATAAACGCCTAAACAAGTCATCTTCGTGGAAGGGTAGAAAGAAAGAAGATGAAATAAGTGAACGCGCCCGAAAAACCTCACTTCAAATCCAAATAAGAAATACCGTCCAAACAACCCCGTAGTCAACATGTTCAATAGACAATTTCAAGCCGAGACATAATGACCTTTGAGAAAATGCATAGACCAAAGTATTAAGCCTCATAACAAATCAACTCATATCAACCCATCTCACAATCAAAAACTCATTATCACAAATTTCGACATCAAAACTCATCATCAATGATCCAATATAGAGAAGCCCATCAGTCCTTCAATCAAGAACATCACATAAAATAACAAGCCCGGTCCAAATAATCATTCAACCCGATCTGGTCAATGTAAATTCTTGCAATTATCATCTCATACATTTCGATATCATTGACATATAACAAATCACAACGAATTTGACCCGACCTTAAGTCCAATTAAAACGTGTGAACCGACACTTCACAACCAAATCAATAATACCATACAAAAGAGACCCGTAGTCATTTTTCATCAAATTACGGCGCAAGCCGTGGATTAGTAACCTTTCGTGAAAATTTTCATACCAAATACCTTACTTAATCGAGTAATATCAAAGATGTGTATCCAATGTATTTATATCCAAAGGAAATAAAACGTTCGGATATCAATTAACATCCATCCAATATTCGTGTACATCACAATGCCCAAATCCCATGTCTCACGTCAGCCCAAATGCTCAAGAGTAGTACTCGGCCCAAATAGAAAGTAACTGATCCACGTTTAAACTTACACCCATTCACACAATCACACAAACCCTAAGTATTTGGGGTATTTAACAGCATAACTCACACATCCATACCCTAATCTCACACATATATCTGTTCGCCTCTATCACTTACCAAACCCTAAATCTCTCTATCAAAAATAACGCAGCCACCATCAAACATGAGCCCCATACCATCTTTACACAATCTTCTCACCTTTTCATGGTCACAACAAGCAGCAACAATTTCCTCAAGGCCTTGCCACATGGATGGCTTGAGGACCTTTGAAGGTACCAAAGATGTATGCCACAGGGTTGGCACGAGTTCACCATTAAAGCCACAGGGATGGCTACGGTTTTGGGATGGCTTCCACGAAAGATGATAACCAACTCGTTCTACAAGACTTAAAAAGAGTCTCGGGTAGGTGTATTATAAATTGATTCGTTTGTTTTTATTGTTTTCGTCCTTGAGTCATTGAACGAAGCTATTATCTGATTTTAACAAACTTGTTAAAAATCAGTGTATACAAGTTTCGGAAATAATCAAGAAGTAAGGCTTCACTAAGATCGATGAGGATGACGGATCAATAAAATAATCTTTAAATGATTACACAAAGGTTGAATCCAATTCTGAGATTATGTATTTTGTGTTTTGAGTCATGGTGAAGTTTGTTGATGGGATTTTTAGGATATTTGAGAAAGAACCGATTAGATTAGAATGAGTTGGGTTGTATCTCGAACCAGGATGTGTTGGTCTTTAAGCACGTCTGAGATAGCTTGTTACCATTTCTTTCATGTTCCTTTAATCTTTAAGTTGTAAACTTTGACCGATGATGAATAAAACAGAGGTCGAGTAGTGGTTATGGTATTTGGTTCAAGTCAGTGGTCAACAAGTCTAGGTCTTCATCTCTTTGTTAAGTCGCTACGACAAGTCAAGTCGCTAGGTCACTTTGATAAGTCGCTAGCATCATGTATTTGACTAAATAGTCAAACACCAAGTCGCTAATATCAAACAATTCGCTACCTCTTTTCTGTCACAAGTCGCCACTGTTTTCATAAGCAAGTCGCTAGCAATATTGAGTCATAAGTCGCTAGCACCAATTCGCTAGGCTTATGACAAGTCGCTAGCATTTCAGTTTGACTCAAAAGTCAAACCGTCACCAAGTCTTAGAACAAGTCGCTAGCATCTTTTCACATAACAAGTCGCTACTTATAAAAAAATAAGTCGCTACATCAACTCGCCAGGAAGAAACAGTTTTAGACAACTCGCTAACAAGAATATTTGACCATTTTGATTTTTTCCAGCGAGTATTCTGACCAAAGTTTTCCGACCATCTACAAGCTTACCCAGAAAAACTTCCTCGAACATGACCAGAATTACTTCATTGACTACACGCAACTGGTAACAAAAAAAACATCATATAAAGACTGTTTGGACAAGAGAACACAAGCAGAAATAACATTTATGGGACCATGATATATTTTGACTATATATGATACTAAAACCATGTAAAAGACTGTTATACCAATAACAATATTCCGACCACAACAAATACCCAAAACAGTTTCATACAAATATCAAAACCACAAGAAAGATCATCAAAACACAACAACCTTGGCTCTTGATACCAATTGTAGGATCGTTATTTTTATTGTGTTGATGATTCGGGTGGTCTTGGATGATCAAAATACATGTTTGCCATAGTTAGAGAGTTAGTAGAGAAAGAGAGGGTGTTCTTGCTAGAGGTTTACACAAATTGTAGAATATTAGATTGAAAAGCACCACCCCTTCCATGGATGGAAGGGGTATTATAGTTACATGAAATACGACCTCCTATCGGCCTGTGGATCAGGGATACAGTGGGTAAAGACCCGTCCTCCACGGTGTTACACTAAACTAAACTATACTAATAACTAACTAATAAACTGATAAATAACGTAACTAACGACAAGTCTACGAGCTAACTTAAGCTAGATAACATTTGGGGTGACCGACTCTTCACTATGGAATTTTCTAATTCCTAACAGAAATGTTGGCCCACTGAATCTTTTATAAACAAAGTGAATGAAAAAAACCTATGTGGCGAACTATTTTAGATAAATATTTCTATGGGTGCAAATTCAAAAGATGTAAGCAGTCACAAGCTTCAACACATTTTTTTATCCTGAAATAGCAACAAAGGAACTACGAAAAAAAACCCTTTAACTTTATGAAGTAATAAAGTATTATCATCACTATCCTTCTCGTGAACCTTATAAACGCCATCCACCAACACCTTCACATCATACCCATACATCAAATCAACTAAATTTGATACTTACATCACAAAACGAAGACCAACCCTCTAATTAATCACAAAACCACCCTTTCAGCAAGCACATGTAAATAATCACAAAACCAAACTAATAATTCAATGCAAACCTAACCATTTAACACATAAGCAATATGTGACTGCCCTTCTCTTCCTCTCAAAATGCAAGCCAATTGAAAAAGCAAATCCGATAGCTACTTCCAGAAGTTTGTGCAGCTTCTGATTTTATGAAGTTTATGTATACCTGAAAAAAAAAGTGTTTAAAATTTTATATTAGTACACCTGAAACTTTTATATTGTTAAAAAGTTTATGTACACCTGAAACAAAAACATTATACTGAGTTTATGAACCTGTGATACTAAAACAATATTCATTAAATTAGTGCAGCTTTAAGTGCATACCAAGCCATAGGTCGACTCCCAACTTTAGTATTCTCACCATAGTATTTTCCAACCTTAGTACTATTACACTATTACTTACCGAGATGGAACTGTGCACCACCATTTCCAGTCCGCGTGTTTTGCAATGTCCTGAAACCGTATATCAATGGAGAGTGAGTTTATTGGCACTGTGTTTTAAGAGTAAAAATTTCAAGATGATGCCATAACAACAATACCCATGCCATATCTAAAAGGGAGAATTACATATATCCCCACTTAAACATCACAAATTACATATTTCCCCAACCAAACTTTTTTATTACAAATAAACCCATTGTCACATAGTTTTGTATTAAGACAGTTATGCCCTTTTAATAACCTTTAATTTGGGTGCCAAACCATGTTAATTTTCCGTCATCCTCTTCTAAATCTGTCGTCATCCCCTTTTCAATTAAGAACTAAACGAATAATTATGACATAATTGATTGTACCATAAGCTAACCAATCTACTCGTTTGTTTATTCTAAAAGTCGCATGGGACTTTTATTGTCAAAATAAAAATGCATAAAAGTGAGTAAATGACAGTGGGCCGTTCATATCCTCATTCAGTGTGAAATGGTGATTTTATAATTAGTTAAATCACGTGGTTAAATTATTTGAAGATGGATATTTGGTTGCAAAAGATGGACACATATTTCTTGCGTTATTTGGCCAACTGTAGGTACAATTTTGAATGCCATTTTCGTTTCATAAATGTATTGTTCTCTAAGTTAAATCTATTTGTTAAACACTGGCGTATTTGTTAATTGAATTTTGTTTGGAGATACATAATGAAAGGGTAGAGTGGTCACATTACAAATTGTTTATAATGAAAAAAGATAAAATGGGTAAATATGATAATTAAATATATAAGAGTGGGTATATATGTTATTTTAAAATTTGGTTGGGGAAATATGTAATTAGAGAATTTTAAATGGGGATATATGTAATTGCCCCTATCTAAAAAACAAACAATGATCAAACATACCACTATTATCATATGATCCAAAACAAACTATTCAATAAAAAGGAACCGGCCCATTATAAAAGGTAAAAATTTTATACCACCGGAAGATTTCTTATAACATTTCTTGAACTCGACACTAATGCACCCCTTCTTTAACCCCAAAACTTGATCCCTTTCATAACCGGCTGCCACCATTTTTCACACCTAATATTAAAAAAAGGGTAAAACCTATAAATGTCACTTATTTGTGTCTACGACTTCGACAATAAATAAGTACTAAAAAAACAATAACAATATAGACTTGAAAAAAAATGTAACCGTCGTTGGCGACATCGTGATCCTGTTTTGCAGCTTCTAAATCAATAACAGCTTCAATTGTATAACCATTCCTAAACCAACAAAAGAAAAAAGAATTTAGTCTCAAAACTCCAAACACTCAAGAATTGTTTTGATTGGTTAATATTACATGATCATCCACTTTTGTTTTCAAAAAGGGCAAGCATAAAAAAATCCAAAACGACTACCTAAACTGTTAATCACGTTACCCGATATCACAATCTAGCTCATATCCCACCATCATAATAATGGACTTCTTGTTATGCATTTAAAATTCCATTAAAATTATAAAATAAATAAATAAATGATCCTTAAAAGAAACGTGACAAAGTGTAAAGAGATTGACCGCCGCTTGACAATGATGAAGTGATATTCTTACTATAAAAAACTTCTATTGCTGCTCACCGATGGCTATCTTTTGGGATGTGTGAGTTGCGTTAAGATTTCTCTGAAAGGATGATGAATACATGAAGTATTTTAATTAAAAAAAAATGTTTTAACATAAAAACTTCAATACAATTAAAATAAAAAAAATATTGTACCTTTGTAAAAACTATTACTTTAAAAATCATCTTCTTGATAATCCATTCTGCTGTTGGAACTTTTTATCAGATCGCAAAGGTGAGTCACATTTTTTTTGAAGTTTTTCAGATTGATGTTTGTGAGGAAGGTTTAAGTAGTAGTGTATGTTTGGGAAGTAAGTATGAAGAAGATGGACGATTTTTCTGGATAATGGGAAGATCTGGAAGGATCAGTGAGATTTTTTTTTTTTTTTTTTTTTTTGATTAACAAGAGTGCATAATTGTTGTTTCTAACTTGGTTTAGGGATGCCACAGTACGAAACAGTGGTTTTTTGTGTGGATTAAGGGGGGAGGTTATGCTAAAAACCAATTAGATGTCGCCATTTGGCCCACTACCACAAAATAGACCAATAGGACTCCAAATTAACCTCATAATCAAGCCTTAATACACAGCTTTTGAGGCCCACCGCGGGATTCCTTTTAGTATATAGAAGAATTAGTACATGTGTTTGCGGTTCTTAGTACGATTGAATTAACGAGAATATAGATCAGAATCAGCAAATTGAGACCGATAAACTTCATATGAATTATCAAAAAAAATTGACGACTAATGTTGAGCTTGTTGGCACTGCCTAACGACATTATTATTATTATTATTATTATTATTATTATTATTATTATTATTATTATTATACAACATCACTTCATTAGAAAACTAAAAGAAATAAGAAATTGATGAAAAGCCGAGATACTAGTTGGGCTCCTATTTCTTTCTGGATACAAAAACTTAATCTATAAAAAATAAATGCATCACTTTTGACATTATTAGAGTGGCTAACAACAATGTTCTTGATGCAAAAAGAACATTATTATTATTATTATTATTATTATTATTATTATTATTATTATTATTATTATTATTATTATTATTATTATTTTTTGTAACATCACTTTATTAAAAACTCATAGGATTTTACAAAAAATTAGTGAGAAACTGAGAAATCAACTGGGCCCCGACACCTCTAGCAATAGCAAAACCAATCATATTATTATTATTATTATTATTATTATTATTATTATTATTATTATTATTATAACATCACTTCATTAGAAAACCAATAGGAATTACAAGAAATTGGTGGGAAGCCGAGACACTAGTTGGGCTCCCACTCCTTTCTGAATACAAAAGCTAAGTCTGTGAAAAATAAAAGCCCTACTCTTATTCTTCTTATTATTATTATTATTATTATTATTATTATTATTATTATTATTATTATTATTATTTTATTTATTTTTTTTATAAAAACGTCACTTTATTATTATTATTATTATTATTGTTATTATTATTATTATTATTATCATCGGGTGTTTATAAAGATTTGAATCACAGAGAATTCGTCAACGTGGAAAATGAAATGTGATGAATCACTTCCCGGTCATGAAAGACCGAAGACATAAATTGTTGTTGGGTGATCAAACAAGCTTTATTAACTTGTATATGATTTATGTAACATCCTACTTTTTATTTTATATTAGTTACGACTTCGGGTAAACAGAAAATTTGTGCCACACATATCTAAAATACCTATATCCGCCACTGTACCTATTACCGCTTAGGGAGGGGGGGAGTGGTCACCTAATACCCTAGGTGCCACCTCACCTCCATCCAATAAAAACCTTACACATCAAAAGTACCCAATTTTACCCTAACCATACCCTAAGTGGAGGGAGTGGTCACCAATTTGTACCCGATTTTTTTTTTTTTTTTTTTTTTTTTTTTTTTTTTTTTTTTTTTTTCATACATAAAATCACATACAATATTTAAAATAACAACATACCATTTCATTAAATAAAATAAAATATTACATAATACTTAAAAAAAAAAAAAACATAACATAATACTTAAAAACATAACATAATACTTAAACATAACATAAAACATTACATAATTTGAAATTAAAACAAGTTGAAACTACAACTTAAAAATTGCAAGCCCATCCGTGTTTGGCTGCAAGTTGACGTTTTTGGTTCAGAACGAATTCCAACATAGCGGGATCGCGAATGTGATCATGCGGCTCCAAAAAATACTTCATCTCCCGTTGTTCATTCTTGAACTTCGCCCCCTCGATTTGTGTAGCCAACAATTGTTTTGCCAACGCATCCTTCTCGCGTTTTTCTGCCAAATATTCTGTCTTCTTTTGTGTGTACGAGTTGATTTCATCCGCAACACTTGAGATCGAGGAGGATACGGCTTGCTTCTTTTTCATCTTTCTTGAAAGTGGAGGGGTGGGGTCTTCATTCATGTCGGGAACGGTGTTGCTTGCCGATTCATACTCCCCCGACTTCCTTTTTGAAGAGTTGCTTGTCGCACCGGGAATACCTTGAAAACATTCTTGCTCCGTCCATTTGTCATGACCTCTGACAACCTCCCACGCCAAGGTATGAGTAAATTGTCTTTTCTTTGCTGTATAGTAATCGGACTCAGCTTGCCTCACCACGTCCAAGTCGTTGCACCCACTAGCATTAGCACGTTTCTACATTATATACAAAATAATAAAAATATAACTTAAACAAATAATGTAATTGTAAATAATATAGTATAGATTATGCAAAATAAAAAGTATAGATTATGTAAAATAATAAATATAATTTGTACCGATTGGAGGTAGTAGCCGTTGAAAATACCCATGGCCGTGTTCATTGTTTTCCACTTGGTATTCAACGAATGAAAAGTTCGTGAACTCGAACCCATACTTGACTCGTAATGCTTGAGAACCCGTTTCCAAAAACCGTCGGACTTTTGTTCATTACCGACAACACCACATTCGGAGATTTGAATCCATGCTTTCGCCAAAGCCTCCTCTTGTGCCGGCGACCAAAATTCACGGGGCCTCCTCCCGGCGAAAGCTTTTTTCTTCCCTCTCGGATCAACTTCTTGAACTTCCTCATCTTCGTCTTCTTCGTTTGGTAGTGGTTGTGTTTCGGGTACGTACTCTACGTCTCATCAATGTTTTGGAACGGGGAAAACTCGCTTGTAGTAGTGATGTTGTAGTGTTGTGGATTCATTTGAGGAGGACCCATATTATAGTGGTAAAAGGGTGGAGATTGGGGTTGTGGAACGTAAAAATTCGGGGATGGTTGAGAATAAAATTGGCTAAATCCTAACGGAGTTTGATGTGGTTGATTCGGGGATGGTTAAGAACGACCTTGACGTGAGGTGAAAGTTTTTTTACCTCTTCCTCGATCCATGGTTTCGCCAAATTTTGAAGGATTAGTGTGTGAAATGGTTTGGTTTGTGTATTGTTATTATGAAAAATTGAAGTGAAATGGTTTGGTTTTAAAGAGGAATTTTTTTTTTTTTTTATTTACAGCCAAATATAGCCGTTGCTATATTCCAACGTTCACTTTTTTCAAATCCAACACCAAAACACGCTCGGCTTTGTACCACGATTTTGGTACCCGATTTGCATACCCGAAGGGGCGGCGGCGGTGTTACCGCTCGGGTAAAGGTACCCGAATCCCTTACCCGTGCCCACTCCCTCCTCACTTATATGTTGCTTCAACATCACAGGTTTACCCTCCTATTCTCGTATACTTCTTAAGTATATCGTAACTTTAAGTTATCGTCGTTCGTAAAGTTATTTTCAAGAGAGATGCATAATTGAAAAATATCGTGGGGGGGCCTGCTAATAAAAATAAACTACTCCGTATATCGTTCGTCTTTATCCATCGAACGTGTAAACATTACAATATCACGTGGTTCTTGAAATCTGACGGACCCATCAACCATGTCCTCATTCAAATCTTTAAATATATATCTATAGTATATCACAACCTGCTCCCACAAACACACATATAATCACAGATCTAGAATAAGTCAATAACCATGGCAGCTACGTTCAATCATCTTTTCCTCACTCTCCTCACAATCCTGTTCGTCACAATGGTCACCGAATCCGTAAGTTAGCAACTATATTTTTTACCACAATAAAGATTTCATGTTTGTGTTTTAAATTATTGTATAGTACAGATCTTGAGAGTGGGCAAAATTATCTTTTACTTAGCTTAGTGTAACTAAATTTTCTCAATGCAGGCTGATCCAGATTGTGTGTACACTATTTACGTAAGAACAGGATCCATACTAAAAGCAGGGACGGATTCAAACATGACAGTAACATTATACGATGCAGCTGGATACGGTATCCGAATCAATAATCTGGAAGCCTGGGGCGGTCTGATGGGGCCCGGTTATAATTACTTTGAAAGAAGTAATCTAGATATATTCAGTGGGAAAGGCCCGTGTTTGACAGGCGTCCCTTGTGAACTGAATATTACGTCAGATGGTACAGGTTCACATCATGGTTGGTATTGTAACTATATTGAGGTGACTACTACTGGTGCACATATTCCATGTGCACAACAAACGTTTACTCTTGAACAGTGGCTTGCTACTGATACTTCACCCTATGAGCTTACTGCTGTTAGGGATTATTGTGGGGCTTCTACTGAAGGTGATAGAAGACGTGTGATTCGCGAGTCTGGTTCTCCAGGTGTTTTAAGTGTGTGATTGGATTCTAAAGGATTTGATTGTTTGTTGTAATAAGCGAGTGAATCTAGAGTTTGAAGATGAGTTTGCATCAAATGGGGTTTGATTTGGTATCGACAAAGATCCGATTTTGTATTTGTTTAGATTGGAATTTTCACAATCAAACAAGGTTTTACTTGTGTATTTTGCCTTTCAACTGAACATCACATACTGTAATGTTTATTGGTGAAATGAATAAAATGGTTGTATTTGAATGAATGTGTCATCAACTAGTGATATGTACTTTATTTTCCATTGAACTGTATATACAAATTAATATAAGAGAAACTACGGTTTTGAGTTTTATTCTAACCGTAATAAGAGAGTACCATGATCAACTTCACTACTGTCACGTCAGCACTACTTCAGTTTTTTCATTCTATAACTAAATTTACCAGAAATTCAGTGTAATTAGACAACTAACATCACCATTAAAACATACCCCACTTAATACAAATATAGCCCCAAAATCTAAGATCACATACATATGTCCACTCAAACACACCTCTAAGACTCGATCGTGGGCAAGACCGAGTACTAGTCTTGCTTTTCATCGATCGAAGATGTGTGCACATATGGGAGTGTAATAACGGAGACGCGTGCTTTTTACCTAGTTGGCACCTAAGACGCCTTTTAAGTCCTTATATAAAAGATAATAATAAATGATTTTATAGGAATATGGATCTAGTGAAAAAAAATTATTTAAATGACAAGAGTGAGAAAGAATTGTAGCCATTTAGGGATATTCACTTATTAGGTTATCAGGTTGTTCAGTTTATTCGATTGTGTTAGTTTGGTTAATTTTTTTTTTGGTAAAACTAAATATAAAATTTAAATTCGGCTCTGTTTTTCTAGTTGACCCGAATTACTTAATTTATATATTTTTTTATTTAATTCTATAGATTCTTAACCAAAAATATATATATTTCAAGCTTAAAAAGTGTTTTACTAAAAAAAATATATTTTAGTGGTCTTTTTATGTTATAAAATGTATAAAGTATATATATATTTATAGGAATTCGGTTTGGTTCGATTTGACTTACATTATGACAAAATCATATCTTAACCGGAAATCGAATACTCAATTCGGTTAGGTTCAGTTTTGACAAATTTAGTTTTGTCACAAATTTAGTTTTGTCACTAATAAGACCATACTCACCAATGTAAAGATCATGAACCTTGTTGCTTCCTCGTTCAATTTCGTCATGTAACTTGGTTTTTTTGCAACATCAGCAACATAAATTCCTTAAAACCTCCTTTAATAGCCCGATTCTTGGTTCCCTCTCTATTACTTATGGTTAAGAACAGACACAATGAGATTAATTATTTTTTACCATATCTATAAGCAAGCTGCAAGGTGTAATACGACCATGTTAGGCCAGATGAAAGACTTGTATAAATTTAAAAAAGTGAGTAAAAGTGGAAAATAATTTTAAAAAAAGTGAAGTGATACCTGATGAGATTTGAGAACGACTCTCACGGTCTCACCAATGCCTAAAATCATATGGGAAACAACATTGATTAGTGAAATTTTTAGCCACCAGGTTGAGACAATTTAATTTGAAATGAAAAAATTCGACATAATCTATACTACATAAAATGGAAAAATAGTCAAAGTGAAAAAGTTTAATGGTCAAATGAGAGAGAAATATATTTGTGTAATTAACACTCTTATTAAAATACCCCATTACTTAAAAGTACAATAATTTATTCACATTGTACAACCAATTAAAACATATGTACCAAATTAAAAACAACCAATTAAAACACCTCTTATTAAAAAGTACAATAAAATTTTCACAATGTACAATTTAAACAAGCTACAACATAATTCTAAATATAAAATAATTAAACACGCTAATTTATGTTATTTTTAAAACACCCTAAAATAAAAAGTACATGTTATTATACACATTATACAAATTAATAAAACACACAAATCTTTATACAAGCTAACAAGTTGATGGTACATATAGTTTTAAAAATCGGACCGGACCAACGGGTTCAACCGGAAACTGGTGTCGCCAACGGTTCGGCTAACCAATAACAGCCATCCGGAAACGAACTAGAGAGGACCCGTTAAAACCGATACAAACTGGTGAATCAGGTCTCATCGAGATCTATTTCTCCGGTTAATCATCACAGGGTACTCGCCGCTGCAACGCGCGGGTACCCTGCTATATTATATATAAAGGAAAAACCAAAAAGTAAAAAGTAAAAATTTGAAACTATTAACACATATCGAAAACCGGGTTGACCCAGTACGCTTCAAACCTGATGGGTTGACCCTGTTTAATTTGACCCGTTTTAACCCAACCTGTCATATTGACTCGGTTTAAATCGACCCGTTTTTCGACGGGAACGGTTCAACTGGTTGAACCACCCAGTTCGAACCGGGTTTCAAAACGTTATGTTTAATCCCCAAATCTTCAAACTTTTATTATTTTTCGTTTAGAACCCATAAACTTTTTTTAACACAACACGATCTGTCGCTATATAAATATATTATCTATAAGTTTTTCTTCAAAAACGATTATAATGTTTTACAATTATGAGAAAATATGTGCCCGTTAGTGCACATTTAATTTTTCAATAGGCTAAATATGCTCATTTCAAAAAAAAAAGATGGGGCTAAATGTGCCCAAATATTTTACAAAATAGCTAAAATTAGCTAATTTTTATTTTATTTTGGGCTAATCGTATTCACGCTAATTTTGGTCACCATTAATCCCATCCTTGTTAGTTTTTACGCGACAAGTAACGTGTGTTGTTAGTTTTTATCCCATAACTGATGTAATGTTTACTTTCATTTTCATTAAATGATTTTATATGTTATTTAATAGATGTTAAGAATTTTGTCTAGACTTTAATTATCGTATAGTACAACCGTTTGCAATTGCATTTTCATCGGTTCACGTTCTATTTAAACGCTACACAAAACAATTACCACAATATCACAAATCATTAATTATCTGACGCTAGAAACAGCTGCCGCTAGGCGAGGGTACTCGTCTAGTCACTTAAAATATCTTAATGTATCTTGGGCAAAAGAAGCACATTTTTTCGCTTCAATGGTTGCTCAAATACTGTAAAATCATCAAATCGACACATAAATCAAATAATCTTAAAAATAAAATGAAAAAAATTGCAATCTTATGGAACATATGGGGGTGTTTGGGATTGTTTACCAAAACTGCTATCCGCCCGTTACTTGTGAACTGATTATGAATAACAACTTCAAGCAACTTATTCGAAATAACATATTTCAGTCACAATAGCGAAAAATATGCAGTTCTACTGTTCTAATAAGTAACATCAAAAAGTTTATATATAATAGCTTATATAAACATAATAACATATAGGAGTTTTAGGCAATCTCAAATACCTCTAAGACTAGCCTAAATTAAGTACAGATCTAAATGCAAATGCAAATGCAAAGTTTCATGGTATAAGAGGGTTTGATGAACATAAAACCTCGCTGCTTACAAAACGAAAAGTTCATGATAATTCAACATAATTGGCAAATACATCATTGGATACGTGCAAAAAAAGTGAATTGTTCATATGGACTTCAATCAAAACGGTTCAAAAGATATTCATATTTATCAATTTTCTTGAAAATTTATGTAGGACATATTTGATTGGGGCCTCTCAAAGCTGGTCAAACTTTCTTTTAGCACTTCTCTAACCAAAACCCTCAAAATTCCAAATTGCTACTTGACTATGATCGTCCAAGCCTATTATTACATTTGAATAATAATCTAATCTACATTTGACTCAAGATTGTACTAATAAGACATTTTAATACCACATTTGACCCACTAACATATCGAAACAACCTAAGCCTAAAATTTTCACTTATATACTTAGGAATATGGAGTAGTTTGGTAACGATAGTGTTTAGAAACAGAAACTTGATTGATTTGTTTAAGAATAAAGTCGCTTTGAGTTGTTTTAAATGAATCTAGAGTTACAATTAAGTGTAATTTGAATATGATACACGTCCTAGTCAACAACCACTCGTCATCCTACTTTTCTAGAAAGTGTTTACTCTTTGGTCGCTCGACATCCTCCTATATAATTACATTAATTTATTAGTTCACAAATAATTTTATGCAAACTTAACTATTCACAATGGAAATAATTAGCCCAAATAGAAACTTATTTCATTTGAGAATAAGGCTGGACGCAGTGGATATAAAAACATTGGTCGGTCAACAACAAATTCACTTGACGATCGATTTCCAAATCGATCGACACGAGTGTGGACATTGGGTCGTCAAATCGGTCGTTGCACAAAAATATGACTATCGGTTGTAATTTCAACCGATTTTCAAACACACAACTTTTTTCATTTTACCGTTTAACAGCTACTAATGTCGATCACTGGCACCATCTTTTCAACCCATCGAGTATACTCCAGTGCACCTCCCTTACCATCAAACTCTATTGGCTTGCATGCCGTAAATTCCTTATACGTGCACCCAGTTCTGTTGTTGTTATTACCATTCCCTCCTACATCATTGGTGTCGGCATTTATGCTTCCGTGGTTTCCCGAGTTATTGATATGATTGCCAACCTGAGTGACAATAGTAGGAAGCAAGTTTTGAAGCTGTTGAGAGATGATGGCGGCAAAATCAGGATTTCCACCATCGTTGTTATCATTGTTACCAATGCCGCAACCACCTCCTCTACCGCTACGTTCACTAGTCCTTCCACCTCTTAGTGTCACACCTCCTCGGCTAGTGCTGCGAGTTGTCCTCCTTGATGCAATGTTTTCTACCAGCAAGGACATTTAGTGAACGTCAGAGATGAGGGAAAACCATTTACCATCCAATCTATACTTAACGTTCCCACACATAATATCACATCACGAGTTGTTTCCTAAAGGGAGCCAATGCCGATCAATGTAAACATGGTCACATATGTCCACGTGTGTCTTGATGCATTTATAATTATGTTGGCCACCATAATTATAATTGCCTCCTTTCATACGTGTACATATCACCAAGCACACATATCTTAGCGATTGATGTTACTATCATCTGATCTTAAATGGTGGAGAAGTAGTGTAGTGTGGGCATCTAGGGAGTGTCGCATTTGGTATGTAGAAATCTCACCTAGGTGCTAAAGTTACGAAAATTTAGTTTCTAACAATTCCTCAAAAGTATCCTCAAGAGAACTCCCATCCTAGATCAAATCATATATTAGGGTTTCGTGAAAACTCAAATAGATAGAAAACGTTTAGCTTGGATGTTTAGAAATTGTACGTTAATGAATTAACGTAAAGTGGTAAATAAAAGTTGAAAGCTTTTGATACTTGACATATAAAGTTGTTTATGTGAAATAAACATAAGGTCGTTGGTGTCGGTCTGCGTGTGAGCACGTTTATTGAAAATGTGAGTTACGTCACATTAGTTGTTGTGATTAGATAAACTGTTTACGTTTAAAGAAAAAAATGTAGACGTAGAAAATGTATAAATATTAGTTTAATATAGAAGGAAATTTATCGGTGGTTACAATCTCACCCCCTTAAATGGAATCTCGTCCCGAGATTCAGTTCGTGTTAGGTGTTGAAACGATTCTAACGAATAATCGGTGTGTATAGTTAAAGTAATTATACCAAAACTTACGTATCTAGGTTTCTTATCAAATAGGGCATAAATTCTATATGGAAAAGCTAAGTTTCACTGGAAATGAATAATATGGTAGAATACTAATTTTCTAGGGAAAGCGTACCCGTTATGCATTGTGGGCTGCATCCACATGACCTAAATAGAATGCTCGAGCACGAGGCGGACTGTTATGGGTTCCAGGGTTTGGGTTATTTCCTTCGATTGCTAAAGCTAGATTACCCTGTATTTGTCTCGGTGCCCTCTTCTACCTAGGACACGCATTCCAGAGGTGATCCGGGCTGTTACAGTCATAGCATGTCCTTTGGTTATTCTTTATGTTGATTGCATTCACTGGTGCTCTACACCGATTTTCAAAATGACCCAACTGATTGCAGTTTGTACACACACGACAAGGCACAGACCCCTAATGATGATAAGCACATTTAGCACACTTAGGATATGGACCCGTATATCCTTTCTGACCAGAACTAGTTGCCGCAAGGGTTCTTGCCTTCTTGTTGTCAACCATTGTGCCCGTTTGTTTGTCCGACTCATTCGCTCCTTTCCTTTTATCACTGTTCTTTAAAATTCCATTCCTAACCATCTCATCTGTTAGAGTCCCTGCTTTCAATATTGCACTCTGAATTGTAGAAGGCTCAGTTGCTTTCACAGTTCCACGAATCTCTAGGACAAGACCATAGATGTACCTCTCAATCCTATTTGATTCAGGGGTAACCAGGTGAGGAACTAGTTTGGCCAACTCATGAAATCGATCTGTGTAGGCTGCATGATCAGCCCCTACCATAGTGTGATGCCAAAGTTCACCTTCCAGCTTTTGCATCGCATTGTCCGGGCAGTATTCCTCTTTCAGTAGTGCCTTAAAGTCATCCCATGTCATACCTACAGGTGCTTCCCTACCCCTAGCTTGAATATGCGTATTCCACCATGTCAATGCCTTTCCTGACAACGAGCATGCAGCATACTTCACCTTCTGATGTGTTGCATAGCTACTAATGTCGATCACCGACTCCATCTTTTCAACCCATCGAGTATACTCCAGTGCACCTCCCTTACCATCAAACTCTATTGGCTTGCATGCCGTAAATTCCTTATATGTGCACCAGTTCTGTTGTTGTTATTACCATTCCCTCCTACATCATTGGTGTTGGCATTTATGCTTCTGTGGTTTCCCGAGTTATTGATATGATTGCCAACCTGAGTGACAATAGTAGGAAGCAAGTTTTGAAGCTGTTGAGAGATGATGGCGGCAAAATCAGGATTTCCACCATCGTTGTTATCATTGTTACCATTGCTGCGACCACCTCCTCTACCTCTACGTTCACTAGTCCTTCCACCTCTTAGTGTCACACCTCCTCGGCTAGTGTTGCGAGTTGTCCTCCTTGATGCCATGTTTTCTACCAGGAAGGACATTTAGTGAACATCAGAGATGAGGGAAAACCATTTACCATCCAATCTATACTTAACGTTCCCACACATAATATCACATCACGAGTTATTTCCTAAAGGGAGCCAATGCCGATCAATGTAAACATGGTCACATATGTCCACGTGTGTCTTGATGCATTTATAATTATGTTGGCCACCATAATTATAATTGCCTCCTTTCACACGTGTACATATCACCAAGCACACATATCTTAGCGATTGATGTTACTATCATCCGATCTTAAATGGTGGAGGAGTAGTGTAGTGTGGGCATCTAGGGAGTGTCGCATTTGGTATGTAGAAATCTCTCCTAGGTGCTAAAGTCACGGAAATTTAGTTTCTAACAATTCCTCAAAAGTATCCTCAAGAGAACTCCCATCCTCGAGCAAATCATCTGTGGAAAACTAGAAGGGGGGGGGGTTGAATAGTTTTGCTGATTTTAAGTTAGTTTCTAAAAACTTTAGATTCAATGTTATGTGAAATCGTATGGATGAAGATAAAGTATAGATCTAAGAGTAATGCAAGTAAAGAAAGTAAAGTAAGGGATAGAAATGACACAACCGATTTATAGTAGTTCGGCTACAAGGATACCTTCCTTGCCATACTCCACTCCCCGAGTCACCTACTCGAGAATTCAAGCACTATGTAAACAAACTCCTTCAACTTGGCGGAAAAGCCTTCACAACGTTGCTTACACCTTTTTCCGGTACAAAAGCTAAATACCGAGTCTGTAACACGGAGGACCAAACCAACACAACTATTACACAACAACTATGTGAAATATCAAGTACAAGATCTTTGCTACAAAAATCTTGTGGAGGAACAAATCAATCAAGCACCCCTTGCTTGGATGACTTGTAGAATGCTCGTGATCTCGCCTTAGAGAAGGACCTATATGAGAATCACAATAGAAGAAAGAAGAACAACTCTCTAGATCTAGTGATCTTTTGTTAGAAGAGTGTAAGAATATATGAGAGAGTTAGTAAGAAGAGGGGTGAATAAAAATGAAGAAATGACTCTCTATTTATAGGCAAAATCTTGCCACTGCTGCACGGATCCTATGGATCCCTTCATTAAGGGATCCGTCTAATGTAAGTCCAGGGGAAATGGCTCTCTATTTATAGGCAAAATCTTGCCACTGTTGCACGGATCCCACGGATCCCTTCCTTAAGGGATCCGTCTAGTGTAAGTCCAGGGATCCGTGGGATGCTCCTCTTTGCCCATGGGTTTTTCGGTTATGGGTCATGGGTCATAGGTTATGGGTTGGTCCATGGTTATTTATTTAGATACAATGTATCTAATAGATGCAATGCATCTAGTCAATGGATCATGGGTTAATACCCTGGGTCATGGGTTCTGGTTTTTACCCATCCTAATAAACTATTACAACAAATGATTTATTACAACAATTTGTATTAAATGACTATATGTAAATGCTTTACAAAAATAACATGTATCCTTATAATTTTACTTATGATAACATTATATTTGTTATCAACAAAACACAAAGAGATCGCTAAATATTAATAAACGTTTTTATGGTTTATTTATATTAACAATCTCCCCCTTTTTGTTGATGACAAAACATAATGTTATGATGAGTAAAACTTAAGATTAGATGTATGTTTTGAAAGCCTAAGTTTTACTTCTTCTCCCCCTTTTTGTCGAAACAAAAAGTTACCCGACCGAAGAAATAAAATGTGGAAAAGTAGTCCACGTATCTCTAACTCCCCCTTGACGGTAGCTCCACCTAGAATGGGGCATCAAGTGAGTAAAATAATAAAAAAAATCCTACAACGAAAGGGTTAGTAGTAACATGCATAAATAATCTTGTGATTGACGACAATCAAGATTGGGAGCCGAGGTATGTAAACAAGGCCTTGTTATAAAACAACAAAATATAGTGGTATTTATGCCACATACAAGCATGTAAAAGTAAGAACAAGACTTGTTCAAAAAAAATGACTCAAAAGAAAAATACTAAAAGTAATAAAGATGATTCCTTCCATGCTTGCATAAGGTTATGAATGGAAGTTTTGGTGAGTAATGATGTTGATGCGATCAAGGATGAGGTTAAGTATGACTCGCATTTCTTCCCTAATTTCTATTGTAATATCCTTAGTGGATTGGCAATGTTCACAATGTAAGTGATGTGGGTAATGAGTGCGGAAGTTTTCCGGTTTACTTTGATTTGTGAGATGCGGAAGTTGTGGTGGAAAAGTTTGGAAATACGGATCAAATTCCGGAATGTTTGGAAGTGGTGGTGGAAAAGAACCTAGATGTCCTTATAACACAATGGGAGCTGAAAGTGGTGAGGTTTCAAGGTCTTTGAAAATTGTGTTTGGAGAAGTTTGAGGTGTCAAAAAGACTAGTTCTTTTTGCTTGGTTTGTTGAGATCTTGTTGGAGTCTTAAGGAGTTCCAAAAGAGTGACCTTAGGTGGGGATTTGATGGGTGATGAAGTTGGTGTACTTGTTGGTGATGAAGGAGGTGCTATAATGGAAGCATCTTGTGGTGAATGAGTGGTTGGTGATGAACCATTTAAAGATGGTTTTGCTAAGCAACAAGGCCGGATGCTAATCCGTGCGGTTTTTCTAGATTTGGGTGGTGGTACTTTGGAAGGTGGGAGGACAAAGTTTTGGATTTCTTGAAAGGGGTTGTTTGCACTAGGTGATTCATCTATGTTGGAAGATCTTTTGAATGACATGATGATGTTTTGTTTGTGACGTTGAGAGTGATGAATATGAAAGCATTTTGGGAATCCTATTTATAGAAAAATAATGAATTGTAATGAATGCTTGACCCAAAATGTGGATTAAAATCTAATGATTAGATATGAATTTAAGGCATGTGATCATCAGAACACAAGCATTAAGTAACATACTCCAAAAATATTAAAAAAATGATTTGGACTTGCGGTTATCTCGACTCCTAAAAATAAAAGAAAAACAAACTAGAAGTGAAAAATCACATTAATATGTGAGATAACCCGAGTGCTCCTAATTCATTGTTGCTTAAATGAATGTATCCGAAAACACACATTAGTTACGTGTTCTCTTTAGCATTCAAAAGACATGAGATGCAATGAAAACGGGTTTTTACTTTGTATTAATAATGAAAAAGCGATTTATCCTAGACGTGAGAAATGGCTTTTATGAAAGTGATACGGGAAGAGGTATACTTTTAGAAAACACTTTGAAAAGAGATTTATTTGTGTTAAGAAAACGTTTATTCCTTAAAAAATAGGTATTTAATTACGTGTTTGCAGGAGGTACTTGTCTTGAAAAATAAGAGAAGACTATGAAAGTATGAGTTATAAGTAAAAACTTATCTTGGGTTTTGAAAATTCTCGTATTGCTTGTGAGTTGTGCGTGAAATAGAGATCCTAGACTCAGAAAGAAGAAGGCTGGTGTTTACATACCTTGTAGAGTTTAAAAGCAAATTACGACGATTGTTCCATGATCTGTGCAAAACCGTCAAGTCTAACAGACTTAAAACAGCTTAAACACAAATGCAATGAAGATCAGAGAATACAGGGGATTCCCGGGTCGTTATGTCCCACGGAGACTCAATGGTGTGTTAAACACTTGATCAGACGATAGAATGACCACTAATGATAGCGATCAGAAAGGATTAGGATTGAATAATTACACTACTGAAAAAAAGTAATAAATAACAGCGACTTAAATACAAATTAAGAAAATTAAAAAGATAAAAGATATTAAATAAACGCTATCACTATATTTAAAGTGATGAACGTTTAAAACCTAAAACTTAAAACTTACGTTTAAATAAAAATAACGTAAACGTATAAATAAAAACGTGAAACTTATATAATATAAATCCTAAAAATATGAAAAATACATTTTTACAATCCTAATTATATAAGACAATTATTAGAAAAAGAAAATTATTTTTATAACTAATTAATTAATTATTATTAATTAAAAACTAATTTAAACTATTTAATAATACTCTAAAATAAAAGAAAATATGAAATAAGACTAGAAAAATAAAATTAAGATTTAGAAAAATCTAAAATATGATAAAACTAATTTTAAAACTGAAAATATATTTTTTAGACTTTTTATATATTTATTACTAATTTAAAACTATTTAAAACTAATTAAAATGCTAGAAAATACAAATTTAACTAAGAAAAATATGGAAAAATACTTTTTAGGCTTTTTACATTTATCTAAACTTAAGAAAAATGAAAAATTATTTTTTGGAACTTTTTCTTAATTAATTGCAATTAAAGCTATTTTAAAATGATTAAAAACTGATTTTAATTAAGAAAAATACTAAACAGTGTCTAAAAATTATGAAAATTTCAGGGAAATTCTAAAATAATGTTCTAAAGCTATGAAAAATAAGGAAACACAGGCTTATGTGGAAGAAACAAGATCAGTAATGTAAACTAGGGGCAATAAGCACTTATGGAATAAGCTAATAAGCACTACAGGGACCCAACTGATTATATAAGCTAAAGAACTCTAAAAATACTCTAAGGGAACTAATATCACCTACTCCTAACTGCTAATGAGGCATCTACCAAGATTTTAAGCAAACTGCACTTTAAGCAAAACTAATGACTGACCCTACTGATTAAGCACATGAAACTGCTAATCTAATCAACTACAGGGACAACTAAAAGCATGGCTCTCAAGCCAACCTAGCAGAGATCACTTGTACCAAATTACATCTACTGAGGACAAGTAATGAAGCAATTAGGGAGTAAAGCAAAAGCTGCTAAATGGGCAGTGCTGCTGCACAGAAAGAAAACAGTGAACAGGTAAGCTGTTGGAGCTTATTTATAAGCTTATCAGCTAAGCTTAAATGCAAAACAGATAAAGGGTCTAGAAGACCACCTAGCCTACTGCAATATGACCAAATTTCAGACCTTAATAAGCTAAGATGAACATTGCACATAGGCTGCAAGTATGGAGAAAAACTGATTTGGACAGATTTGACTTTTTAAGATCAATGAAAAGGTTTGACTTAAATGAGATTCAGAATCAAATGAGGGACTGATTTGGATGTAAAATGATGAAATAAGACTTTGGCAACCTAGCTAAACAACTTTAACACCTATATGACAGATTACAGAAACTGAAATTTCACAGATTTGAGAGTAAGGACAGGAAGCAATTGATTTTGACTTATGAAGCAATGGCAGCAAATTAAGGACAGGAATGAATGTCTATAACTACATCAAACATAAAGCAATAGATCTAACCCATTTTATAGACCTCTAAAGCAGTTTAACAAAGCAATCCAAACACCCCTTGATGTAACTGATATGCAAATTTTAACTATGCTAACTAGTAATCCAGCTGAAACCAATGACTAAACTGAGCTTAATCATGTCTAATATAACTAAATAAACATATTAAAAGCAATAGTGACCACAGATACATGTGCAAGCTCAAACTGCAATATAGGCTTGAAATTAGAAAGTGAGAAAACCACTCACATGAGTTCCAGCTATTGCAGGCCAACACCAAACACAAAACCAAACTAACCTAATCTAATTTCAACCCAAACTCACCTCTGCAACAACCCAAGATCCAAATTCCATCCTCTTTTGACTTTTGTTGACTTTTTTGACCATATACCATAATTGATTGGAACTGGTTTCCAAGCTTTCCAAAAGCTTAAATAAGCTAAGTAAACATGTTTGAGCTTAGAATTAAGCTCTTAGAAATTTTATCACAAGACTTTGAAACTCAATTTTCCAACAGTAAAACTGAGATTTTGAAACTGAAGTAAAACCTTAAACTTGTACTTGAAATGAGTTTATAAAGATTAAGTGGCATAAGTTTATTACATAGAAGCTTAAATTTTACATCTCAAAACATTAATTAAGCTAACTACATTAAAACGACATTAAAGGAAAAAATAAAACTAGCTACTCTTTCTTTCTTGCTTCCTCTTCCTTTTTATATCAAAGCCTGCTTCTCTCCTCTCTCTTGAGATAATCCCACCATCTTTCTGACCCATTGGATGACTTTTGTGACTTTTTTGCCAAATTGTCAATTTTGGCGGGAAATGAGGTGTTGAGCAGTTGAGGTAGAGTAAAGGAGTAGGAGGTGTATTAATTGAGGTTTGGAGTTGTGTGGAGGTGGGGGGACAGGGAAGAAGATAAGGGATGGTTTGGTTGAGTGTGCAGGTTGATTGCAGGGCCTAGTGGGGGAGAAAAGGAGTTTGGCGCGTTTTTGGGTGGTTTGACCAAGTGGGTTTGACCAGGCAGGTTAATAATCAAAGGGGGTCCAAAAGTGCTTATTTGACAGGGGTTCAAGGGGTACAAGGGGTACAAAATTAGGTTTAAGGTTTAATAATACAAGGACTAGATGTGTAGATTCTGAAATTATAAGGACCTAATCTGCCAATCTTGCAAAAGTTGATCCAAGGGCTGAATTTGACAAGCTTCAAAAGTACAAGGACCAATGTTGCCATTTTCACATTTTCCAGGGACCAATTCTGCCAATTTTTAAACTTGGAGGACCATTTTTGTAATTTTCTCAAACTTTTGATATTTTTCACCAAAGGACTAAATTTGACAAGTTATGATTTAAAAAGGACCTTTGGTGACTTTTCTTTTGAAATTTTGACTCAGGGACTATTTTTGACAATTTTAGAAACTTGGGGGACTAAAACTGCAATTTTTGCAAATTTGATATGTTTTTCATCTGATTTTGATATTTTTGCATTTAAAACACATAAAACACTGATTTGTGATATTTTGATCATTTTGATGTGTTTCTGAGCGTTTTCAGATGATTTTGCAGTTTATTTTGTACAAAAATGATGAGTATTTAGACACTCATCAATCCCCCACACTGAGATATTGCTAGTCTCTAGCAATGATTTGAGAAAACATAATGGATTTTAATCTCTTTACCAAAAGCCATTACTTCTGGAGTAGCCAATTGTTTTGATTCAAGTAAGAATCTTGGTACAACGATAACCAAATGATTTATTGGCAAATCATAAACCATATAACGGATTTGATGTGTCTTTACCAGAAGCCGTACCCTTCTGGACTAGCCAACTCTTAGATAAATTATCAGAATTATCTTTGGTGAGCTGAATACCAATTATGGATTTTCCACTGCCTTTACCACAAGCCATAAACTTGCGGGCTAGCCAACTCATTATCTTTTGAGGATGATGGGGAGCTGAGGAACCATACAATTTTGGGCAAATTGCAAGCCATATAAACGGATTTGAGAAATCTTTACCAAGAGCCGTTTGCTCCTGGATTAGCCAATCCTTTTGTCTTACAGACATGGCGGACTGATAACCTAATGAGTAAGTGTAGAACACTTACTCCAAAAAAAAATTTTTTGGCCAAAAACGGGGGAATTGGGTAGATAATATATGAAATTCGTGAGAATTCCCCCCCACACTTAGAAATGAATATTGCCCTCAATATTCAAAGTACCGGCGGTTATGCCGAAACAAAGAACGTGAAAGCGAAATACTACGGCCATTATTTAGAAAGATTTTTTTTTTTTTTTTTTTTTTTTTTTTTTTAGATGTGGGGTAACTCCCCCACACTTAGGTGGTAGAAAGGGGTAAGAAGACAGAAATATGGGTGAAAACCCATATAGTGTGTGCTACTGTTTTTGATTTCCGAGTCGCTAGCTTGACTCGACCCCGAATTCATTGGTTCATGGGGAAGCAAAGTGGAAGAAACAATCTCCATCGGACTTTCATTCAAGATGTTTGGATAAACATTTGAAGCATGTGAAAGTTCCACACCGATGAGATATAGAGAGACAGAGACAGACCCGGCTCACAGATGGTACATGAAAATGCCGGGGTCAAAGATAGTGTCCTCACTCCCAAAGGAGTGAAGAAGAGAGGAAGTCACCGAGTAGGTGAAGAAAAGAAGGAAAATCATGATAACAATCATGACTAGATCTTCTTCCTCGGGATTAAGTGCAATTGCACTTATTTGGATTTTATTGGTTGAGCTCTTAGGGTTGGAAAGCATCTCGGGAGGGAGGGTGGTAAGATTTGTCATAACTATGCAAATTGAGATTCTCTCCCCCCGATCATGATTTTTGCCATCCACGCAATCATACTCCAGCGGAGATATGATATGAGAGAGTTCACCGGAGAACTCCTCATGAAGAGAATCAGTCACATAATGTGAATTTGTGAACTCTTGTTCCATTGTGGGCTCATCACTATCCTCAGTCTAAGTATCAAAGAGTGGATTCTCAGAAATTAGAGTGAATTCAGAGTCGAATTCAAAGAGAGGATTAGTGAAAGTAGCTTTGAATGTTTCGGGAACAAAGTGATCAACATTCTCATTTGGATTGTTGGGATAAGAAGTGATTGAACGATCATTATCAATGAGACTTTCAGTCTCTCCCAGATCGGCTTCGAAATCAAAGAGTGGATTGATGTGAGTGAGTTCACCGGAGAACTCCTCAAGAAGGGGATCAGCATCAGATTGTGGAAGTGATGCCTCAACGTACTCGATGTCTCCATATGAAGCACAATCTTCACTAAGATCAGAGAAAGTCTCAAGATGATCATTTGAACACTCAAGAGGGAAAGGGATATCACACAGATGATCAGAAATTCCCTGTGACTCTCTCGGGATTGGGATAAGGTCCTCAACACTAGACGATTCCATTTCTGGAATAGTGCTAAGAAGCTCATCCCCCATGTTTAGAGAGTGAGTGGGAATATCAGGTGTGATAACAACAGACTGAGGGAGATTAGAAGGACTAGCATACATATGTTTTATACTTAACATTTGTTCTTCTGCTAGTAATTCCATCATAGTCTTTTCTCCCTGATTGTTCATGGAAGGAGTCTCAACTGATGAACTTGATGAACTGTTATAAAATTGTAAGATATCAAGGATATCTTCATCATCATCGTCATCAGGAATGAAACGGAATCGAGAGCT
Organism: Chrysanthemum seticuspe; assembly: GCA_019973895.1. NCBI lineage: Eukaryota > Viridiplantae > Streptophyta > Magnoliopsida > Asterales > Asteraceae > Chrysanthemum > Chrysanthemum seticuspe. Next base: position 76,682,607 of record BPTQ01000006.1, on the reverse strand, counting down.
AGATTTGGCCGCTTTTTCTATTGCAATTGATTCCCTAACAGATTTTTCAAACGCAATCTGGGAATCTAATTTAGCAGCCCGCTCTTCGGCTAACAAAACTTCCATTGATTTTTCATTTGGATTATCATGGGAGTGTTTAGATTCCTTCAAATCTTTCACTAAATCCAAAAGATCAAGGAGAAGATTTTGAGGAAGTGAATCAGGCTGGTACTGTAGAGGTTGGTCATGATATGAAGAGCCGTAATCGTTACAAGGAAATGGGTTCCCTGTTTGACAATCCGAGCTAGAGTGAGGACCTCCACAATACTCACAACAGTAAAACTGATGTGGCTGTGAGTGGTATGTGTTGTAGTCATAATTGTTATCAGGAACCTGCTCATAGACAAGCGTGTTTCCTGATTGACAATCAGAACTGGAATGAGAACCACCACAGTACTCACAACAGTAAAACTGCTGAGTCTCACAGTGTGGCAGCTGATGGAATAAATCAGCTGTGTTATGGTAGGAATAGGGATCTTGGTTATAGACAGACCCGTTTCCTGATTCCACCATGCTACAACTGGGGCAATTGCCACCATTATAAGGACTACCACACCATTGACAACCAAGAGGGTGAGGATAAGACATAGAAAGAATCAAAGGCTATCAGAGGGTAAGAAATGAAGAATCAAAAAGGTAAGAGGGTAAAGAGGAATATTTTTGATATTTTTGAAAAACATTATGATAAAAACAAAGAATGAAAATATTTTTGGCGTTTTTAACACTTTAGGAAAAGTGTTAATGAACTTTTTGGATTTTCAGATAACTTTACAAAAAACTTTTTACAAAAGATGGGATATGTGCAAGAATGGATCTGAAAAAGGCTAAACACACGCTAAAGCCTCCCCGGCAGCGGCGCCAAAATTTGATCTGTGCAAAACCGTCAAGTCTAACAGACTTAAAACAGCTTAAACACAAATGCAATGAAGATCAGAGAATACAGGGGATTCCCGGGTCGTTATGTCCCACGGAGACTCAATGGTGTGTTAAACACTTGATCAGACGATAGAATGACCACTAATGATAGCGATCAGAAAGGATTAGGATTGAATAATTACACTACTGAAAAAAAGTAATAAATAACAGCGACTTAAATACAAATTAAGAAAATTAAAAAGATAAAAGATATTAAATAAACGCTATCACTATATTTAAAGTGATGAACGTTTAAAACCTAAAACTTAAAACTTACGTTTAAATAAAAATAACGTAAACGTATAAATAAAAACGTGAAACTTATATAATATAAATCCTAAAAATATGAAAAATACATTTTTACAATCCTAATTATATAAGAAAATTATTAGAAAAAGAAAATTATTTTTATAACTAATTAATTAATTATTATTAATTAAAAACTAATTTAAACTATTTAATAATACTCTAAAATAAAAGAAAATATGAAATAAGACTAGAAAAATAAAATTAAGATTTAGAAAAATCTAAAATATGATAAAACTAATTTTAAAACTGAAAATATATTTTTTAGACTTTTTATATATTTATTACTAATTTAAAACTATTTAAAACTAATTAAAATGCTAGAAAATACAAATTTAACTAAGAAAAATATGGAAAAATACTTTTTAGGCTTTTTACATTTATCTAAACTTAAGAAAAATGAAAAATTATTTTTTGGAACTTTTTCTTAATTAATTGCAATTAAAGCTATTTTAAAATGATTAAAAACTGATTTTAATTAAGAAAAATACTAAACAGTGTCTAAAAATTATGAAAATTTTAGGGAAATTCTAAAATAATGTTCTAAAGCTATGAAAAATAAGGAAACACAGGCTTATGTGGAAGAAACAAGAGCAGTAATGTAAACTAGGGGCAATAAGCACTTATGGAATAAGCTAATAAGCACTACAGGGACCCAACTGATTATATAAGCTAAAGAACTCTAAAAATACTCTAAGGGAACTAATATCACCTACTCCTAACTGCTAATGAGGCATCTACCAAGATTTTAAGCAAACTGCACTTTAAGCAAAACTAATGACTGACCCTACTGATTAAGCACATGAAACTGCTAATCTAATCAACTACAGGGACAACTAAAAGCATGGCTCTCAAGCCAACCTAGCAGAGATCACTTGTACCAAATTACATCTACTGAGGACAAGTAATGAAGCAATTAGGGAGTAAAGCAAAAGCTGCTAAATGGGCAGTGCTGCTGCACAGAAAGAAAACAGTGAACAGGTAAGCTGTTGGAGCTTATTTATAAGCTTATCAGCTAAGCTTAAATGCAAAACAGATAAAGGGTCTAGAAGACCACCTAGCCTACTGCAATATGACCAAATTTCAGACCTTAATAAGCTAAGATGAACATTGCACATAGGCTGCAAGTATGGAGAAAAACTGATTTGGACAGATTTGACTTTTTAAGATCAATGAAAAGGTTTGACTTAAATGAGATTCAGAATCAAATGAGGGACTGATTTGGATGTAAAATGATGAAATAAGACTTTGGCAACCTAGCTAAACAACTTTAACACCTATATGACAGATTACAGAAACTGAAATTTCACAGATTTGAGAGTAAGGACAGGAAGCAATTGATTTTGACTTATGAAGCAATGGCAGCAAATTAAGGACAGGAATGAATGTCTATAACTACATCAAACATAAAGCAACAGATCTAACCCATTTTATAGACCTCTAAAGCAGTTTAACAAAGCAATCCAAACACCCCTTGATGTAACTGATATGCAAATTTTAACTATGCTAACTAGTAATCCAGCTGAAACCAATGACTAAACTGAGCTTAATCATGTCTAATATAACTAAATAAACATATTAAAAGCAATAGTGACCACAGATACATGTGCAAGCTCAAACTGCAATATAGGCTTGAAATTAGAAAGTGAGAAAACCACTCACATGAGTTCCAGCTATTGCAGGCCAACACCAAACACAAAACCAAACTAACCTAATCTAATTTCAACCCAAACTCACCTCTGCAACAACCCAAGATCCAAATTCCATCCTCTTTTGACTTTTGTTGACTTTTTTGACCATATACCATAATTGATTGGAACTGGTTTCCAAGCTTTCCAAAAGCTTAAATAAGCTAAGTAAACATGTTTGAGCTTAGAATTAAGCTCTTAGAAATTTTATCACAAGACTTTGAAACTCAATTTTCCAACAGTAAAACTGAGATTTTGAAACTGAAGTAAAACCTTAAACTTGTACTTGAAATGAGTTTATAAAGATTAAGTGGCATAAGTTTATTACATAGAAGCTTAAATTTTACATCTCAAAACATTAATTAAGCTAACTACATTAAAACGACATTAAAGGAAAAAATAAAACTAGCTACTCTTTCTTTCTTGCTTCCTCTTCCTTTTTATATCAAAGCCTGCTTCTCTCCTCTCTCTTGAGATAATCCCACCATCTTTCTGACCCATTGGATGACTTTTGTAACTTTTTGCCAAATTGTCAATTTTGGCGGGAAATGAGGTGTTGAGCAGTTGAGGTAGAGTAAAGGAGTAGGAGGTGTATTAATTGAGGTTTGGAGTTGTGTGGAGGTGGGGGGACAGGGAAGAAGATAAGGGATGGTTTGGTTGAGTGTGCAGGTTGATTGCAGGGCCTAGTGGGGGAGAAAAGGAGTTTGGCACGTTTTTGGGTGGTTTGACCAAGTGGGTTTGACCAGGCAGGTTAATAATCAAAGGGGGTCCAAAAGTGCTTATTTGACAGGGGTTCAAGGGGTACAAGGGGTACAAGGGGTCCAAAATTAGGTTTAAGGTTTAATAATACAAGGACTAGATGTGTAGATTCTGAAATTATAAGGACCTAATCTGCCAATCTTGCAAAAGTTGATCCAATGGCTGAATTTGACAAGCTTCAAAAGTACAGGGACCAATGTTGCCATTTTCACATTTTCCAGGGACCAATTCTGCCAATTTTTAAACTTGGAGGACCATTTTTGTAATTTTCTCAAACTTTTGATATTTTTCACCAAAGGACTAAATTTGACAAGTTATGATTTAAAAAGGACCTTTGGTGACTTTTCTTTTGAAATTTTGACTCAGGGACTATTTTTGACAATTTTAGAAACTTGGGGGACTAAAACTGCAATTTTTGCAAATTTGATATGTTTTTCATCTGATTTTGATATTTTTGCATTTAAAACACATAAAACACTGATTTGTGATATTTTGATCATTTTGATGTGTTTCTGAGCGTTTTCAGATGATTTTGCAGTTTATTTTGTACAAAAATGATGAGTATTTAGACACTCATCATTCCATGAGACCAAGACCAAGACGAAGGCTTCAACGGTTTGGTGAGGACGTCGGCTATTTTGTCTTCGGATGCTACTTTCTCAATAGAGATGTTCCCCTTTTGAACATTGTCTCTTAAGAAGTGATGACGAATCTCTATATGCTTGGTGCGAGAATGCAATACCGGATTCTTGCTTAAGTCGATGGCACCTTTATTGTCACATAGAATGGCTATGTCACTTAGATGAATGTCGTAGTCAACTAACGCTTGTTTCATCCATAGTGTTTGTTGGCATGCTTTGCCGGCGGAGACATATTCGGCTTCGGTTGTTGATATGGCCAATGCCGTTTGCTTCTTTGAGAACCAAGATGTTAAACAACATCCCATAAAAGTACATACCCCACTTGTACTTTTTCGGTCAACACAATCACCTGCATGGTCAGAATCTGCATATACAATTGTTTCTACCCTCGTACCCTTAGGATACCACAATCCTAATTGAGTCGTACCCTTAATGTATCTAAATATCCTTTTGACGGCTTCTAGATGTGATGTTTTAGGATCTTCTTGAAACATAACACATATACAAACACTAAACATGAAATCCGGCCGACTAGCCGTGAGGTATAGAATACTACCAATCATGCCATGATATTTTGTGTTATCAACGGATTCGCCGTCTTCATCTTTTGTGAGTTTAGTGTCGAATGACATTGGTGTCCTAATGGGTTTTGACTCTTCTAAACCGAATTTCTTTAACATCTCCTTTATGTATTTAGATTGATTAAAGAAGATACCATCTTCAACTTGTTTGATTTGTAGACCAAGAAAGAAACTAAGTTCTCCCATCATACTCATCTCAAAATCGTCATGCATGATTTTAGAGAAATCATCACACATGTCTTGACAAGTAGATCCGAATATAATGTCATCTACATATATTTGAACAATGATTATATGTGACTCTCTTTTCTTAGTAAATAGTGTGTTATCAACTAACCCCATGGTGTAGTTATGTTTGATTAAGAATGACTTGAGTCTATCATACCAAGCTTTTGGAGCTTGTTTAAGACCGTAAAGGGCTTTCTTTAACTTATACACATGTTTAGTTTTTTCAAAATCGATGAAGCCCGAAGGTTGAGCTACATATACTTCTTCATTAATAAAACCATTTAGAAAAGCACTTTTGACATCCATTTGATAAAGCTTAAGATCATTAGCACAAGCATAAGCAAGAAGTATTCTTATAGACTCTAATCTAGCCACGGGGGCATAGGTCTCATCAAAGTCTATTCCCTCTTGTTGATTATACCCTTGGGCAACGAGTCTAGCTTTGTTTCTAGACACTACACCGTTAGCATCTAACTTGTTTTTATATACCCATTTGGTTCCTATTATGGTTTGATTACTAGGTGTAGGGACAAGTGTCCAAACATCATTAGAAACAAATTGATTTAACTCTTATTGCATAGCCATTACCCAACTTTCATCTTTTATGGCTTCTTGTGTATTCTTAGGTTCTATGGTTGAGATAAAACAAAATAGGCTACTCTGGTTTTGTACTTGAGACCTCAAGGTTCTTTTGTTTAACTTTCCTATGACCTTATCTATGGGGTGATCTTTGGACTCTTTAATATTTATGATTTCATCATTTAAAGTTTCTTCTTCTTCGTTTATCGTTTTCTTTATTACAATGGCTTCACTCTCGACAATCTCGTCATCGACAAGAGGTAGAGTAGGTTTGGGTGGACTCTCATCAAATTTTACATTTAATGACTCTTCAACCTTCATTGTTTCTTTATTTAATATGACGTAAGCTTTGCTATTAGGAGAGTAACCTAAAAGGATACCTTCGGTTGATTTAGGATCAAATTTTGTAAGGTAATCTTTAGTGTTAAGTAGAAAACATTTGCTACCAAAGACTCTAAAGTGGTCTAACGTAGGCTTTTTGCCTCTAAGTAACTCGTATGGAGTTTTACCTAAAAATGGTCTAATTAAGACTCAATTAAGTATGTACGTTGAGGTATCAACGACATTGCACTAAAACTTTTGAGGTATGGATTGCTCATTTAGCATGGTGCGACTCAGTTCTTGTAGGGTTCTATTCTTTCTTTCAACTACCCCATTCGATTGTGGAGTGCGAGGAGCCGAGAAGTTGTGAGTAATACCGTTAGCGTCACAAAAGGCTCCAAATTGCACTTCATTATCGAAATCCCTACCATGATCCGTTCTAATCGACACTATAGGACTTTCTAATTGTCTTTGAATTTTCTTACTTAATATTTCAAAGTGATTGAACGTTTCAGTTTTGTTCTTTAAAAATTTAGTCCATGTGTACCTAGAGTAATCATCCACTATAACCAGAGTGTAGTAGTTACCTCCATAACTTTGGATAGCGGATGGACCAAATAAATCCATGTGTAGTAATTCTAGACACTTAGTTTTAGAGACTATATTTTTAGCTTTGTGACTAGCATGGACTTGTTTTCCTACGTTACAAGCATCACAAAAGTGATGTTCATATTTTAATTTTGGTAGATCTCTTACTAGATCTTTGGATGATAGCGATAGAAGAAGTCGTATATTGGCATGACCCAATCTTCGATGCCATAAGGTCGAAGTATCATCCATAGAAGTAAGACAAAGTTTGTCTTTAGATTCATTACCAATTTTAATGACATAGACTCCGTGTTTCCTAATTCCTCTACCTATGGTGATACCATTTTTCAATATCTTACTACCGGTTTCGTTAAAAAGAACGTTCATATTTGTCCTATACTTAAGAGGTTAAAGTTTAGGTTTTCTACGTGACACACATCGTTAATGGTTAGAGATTTGTTAGAAATCGTACCTTTACCGATGATTTTGCTTTTGCTATTTCCAAATACCACATTTCCTCCATTGAAGGATTCATATGTGGAGAATAAATCTTTATTGCCGGTCATGTGCCTCGTGCACCCGCTATCCATGATCCACTCATCCGGATCTAGGTCGACCTTTAAGCACACATAAGAAAACAATTTACTCAAAAGTTTGGTCCCCATTTGTTCATGGGTCCATTAGTGTTAAACATTCCATTCATGTTAGACATATATGGATAAGGTGAATATGCGTTCCATGGTGCAAAGTTTTGAAATGGAAAGCCATTTTGCATATTCGGATTCCATCCCATTTGATGGTTACTTCTCGGATAAACATTATTAGGTCTCCTAGATGTGTTCGGTTTTGAAAATGATGGACCTTTGTTTCTTGTAAAACTTTTATTATATCTTGGAGGTGGTTGTCTAATGGTAACATGAGTTGGTTTCTTCTTATTAACAATAACAAAATCAGTTCTAGATGAAGAAGCTAAATTATTACCATTGTTTGTTTCAGCAGACCCACGGATCCCTGGCTGTACACTAGCCGGTTCCCTTTTTATGGGATCCGTGGGATCCGCGACAACAGTGGTTTGTTTTTCTAGTGCCTTTACGAATTGCGTTTCTTTGTTTTCACTTGTTTTCCACTAGTTGACGCATTGTTGTTTCCTGTTTTAACACTATCCAATATCATATCTAAGGTATTAGTGTTCATTCTAGCAATCTTAGAGACTAGATGATCAACAAGTGTTTGAAGTTGAATGCAAAGTTCACATTCGCCACTTGCTATCTTCCCCTTTTCTATACGTTTTAATTTTGCCTTTAACTCTATGACTTCCTTTTCTAAACGTTGATTTTGGTTTTTCAAAATCTTGTTTTTGTTGATTACTTTTAAACTAATTTTGCGAAGTTTATCATATTCATTATGCAATGAGTCATCATCTAGTGATGAGCTACTATAGTATTCGTGACATACCTCGTCATTTGCCATGAGATAAATTTCTTCGTCCTCCTCCTCGCTCATTCCCCATGAACCGCTCACGAATGCCTTTTGATCATCGCGTTTGGGACACTTACTAATATAGTGGTTTGGGTCCCCACATTTAAAGCAAGCGTGATCATCCCTTGCCTTTTCGTCCTCTTTGCTTTTCTGGAATCCTTTCTTGTCGTCATATGGTTGTTTGACGTATCTTCCCTTCCTTCTAAATAACTTTTTGAAGTCCCTTACCGCCATGGCATACTCCTCGTCATCAATATCCGAAGAGGAGTCATCTTCATCGCTTGAGACCTTCTTGGCTTTAAGGGCAAGAGATTTGTGCTTCTCTTTCATTTTTGAGGCTTCAGAATCTTTAGCAAGGGCAAGCTCATAGACCTTTAAGTTACCTATGAGTTCATCAAGGGTGAGGATTGTCAAGTCTTTTGATTCTTCGATTGCCGTCACCTTAGATCTCCACTTAGATGGAAGTGCCCTTAGATATTCCCTAACATGATTACGGCTAGAAAAAGATTCATCAAGTGCTTGTAAATATGTAATTATAGTATTAAAATTAGCAAAAGAATGATCTATAGTTTCCTTATCCGATATTGAAAATTGTTCATATTGTTGAACAAATAAATCTATTTTATTGTTTTTCACTTGTTGATTACCTTGATGAGTTACAACTAAAGAATTCTAAATTTCTTTAAAGGTTTTAAGCATGGAGATTCTTTCGAATTCCTTTTTGGGTAAAGCATTATATAAAACCATTTTAGCTTCACTATTTTTAGAAAGCTTTTTCTTAATTTCATCGGTGAGTTTATCATGAGGTATGTTAACTAAAATTCCATTTTCATCTTTTGTAGTGGCTTCAAAATCGCCTTCAACAATGATGTACCAAAGATCAATATCTTTAGACTTCACATACGTTTCGAATCTATTTTTCCAATATATAAAACCATTAGTTTCAAGTAGTGGATGTCGTTGCATGGATTGCCCTTCCTTGTAATTTTCAGAACCCATAGTGATCGAAAAGTTTTTAAAATATGGTTTACTTTAAAACTTTTTATAAACTTATCTCTGATACCAATTGTGGAAAACTAAAAGGGGGGGGTTGAATAGTTTTGTCGATTTTAAGTTAGTTTCTAAAAACTTTAGATTCGATGTTATGTGAAATCGTATGGATGAAGATAAAGTATAGATCTAAGAGTAATGCAAGTAAAGAAAGTAAAGTAAGGGATAGAAATGACACAACCGATTTATAATGGTTCGGCTACAAGGACACCTTCCTTGCCCTACTCCACTCCCCGAGTCACCTACTCGAGATTTCAAGCACTTTGTCAACAAACTCCTTCAACTTGGCGGAGAAGCCTTCACAACGTTGCTTACACCTTTTTCCGGTACAAAGCTAAATACCGAGTCCGTAACACGGAGGACCAAACCAACACAACTATTACACAACAACTATGTGAAATATCAAGTACAAGATCTTTGCTACAGAAATCTTGTGGAGGAACAAATCAATCAAGGACCCCTTGCTTGGATGACTTGTAGAATGCTCGTGATCTCGCCTTAGAGAAGGAACTATATGAGAATCACAATAGAAGAAAGAAGAACAACTCTCTAGATCAAGTGATCTTTTGTTAGAAGAGTGTAAGAATATATAAGAGAGTTAGTAAGAAGAGGGGTGAATAAAAATGAAGAAATGGCTCTCTATTTATTGGCAAAATCTTTCCACTGTTGCACGGATCCCACGGATCCCTTCCTTAAGGGATCCGTCTAATGTAAGTCCAGGGATCCGTGGGACGCTCCTCTTTACCCATGGGTTTTTAGGTTATGGGTCATGGGTCATGGGTTATGGGTTGGTCCATGGTTATTTATTTAGATACAATGTATCTAATAGATGCAAGGCATTTAGTCAATGGATCATGGGTTAATACCATGGGTCATGGGTTGTGATTTTTACCCATCCTAATAAACTATTACAACAAATGATTTATTACAACAATTTGTATTAAATGACTATATGTAAATGCTTTACAAAAATAACATGTATCCTTATAATTTTACTTCTGATAACATTATATTTGTTATCAACAAAACACAAAGAGATCGCTAAATATTAATAAACGTTTTTACGGTTTATTTGTATTAACATCATCAAATCTCTACAGCTAAATAATAACCTTTATTTAACTCAACCTCATGTCTCATCAAACAAGAACTGGCACAAGATCGAGTTAAATAACAAGTTATTATTGAGCTCCACATTTTTGATGGCATGACTAAGTTCTGGGATTTCCTTATCGGTACAAAAACCATAACCTCCAGCAGCGTGGATATAAGTGAAAAAGTTTTAAGAGTGCAAGGCGATAAGGAGGAGAGTCTTAACGTATATAGTAGTTATAGTCTAGGTACTAAATGCAACCTAGTTCTCTATAACCAAGGATCTGATACCAATCTGTAACACCCCCAAAATATCGCAGCGGAACGATAGTGTCAATGGGGTGCTACTTCTTAATACAAAGCACAAGTTATAGAAAATGACCTCTAAATGAGACGTTTTGAAAAGTTACCATTTGAATTATTTAAATCAGAGTTATTACAAGAGGTCCCAAGGTATATGATTACATATATATTTTCAAAATGTATCGAATGGTAAAGGATAAAAGCATAAGTCTCCAAAACATGCAAATGGCTCTATGATCCATGCATCCGCTATCGCCTTACTAACCTGAGATAAACATGCTAAAAAGTGTCAACACAAAGGTTGGTGAGTTCATAGAGTTTGTTGAAAAGTCTTTAAAGAAAGTTTCCATAGCAAAGACATTGTAAATCCACTCAATTGCAAATCCCGCCCATACAAAACATGCAACATGTGTGTGCACAACCCACTGCTAAAATATAGTAAGACATATGTGATTTAAAGAATGTTTCCACAACAAAGGCATTGTAAATCCCCTTAGTTGCAAATCCCGCCCATACAAAACTTGCAACCTATGTGTTTACAACCCACTGCTAAAATATAGTATGAGTAGGAAATATGTGTATACGATATATGTAAGTACTTAATGTAAAGCATAACAACCAACTGAACCTCATGACAAGAATAAACAAGAATAATGGATTATATTCACCCAAGGCCATGAATCTGGGACCAAGGGTGAGGGCGGCAGCCCGATAGTACTATCAATACCTCTCCAACGGCTCCATCCAGGAGTTAAACAGTTGCTAAAGAATGAAGCGTATAAGAATAAGTGTAACACATTAAGGCACATATCGTAACTACACTTCATGTCCAAAAGTATAAAAACTATGGCTTAACGTAAGAGTGTAAATGTTTTAAGTATTTGTGGAAGTCAAATCAAGTATTTGAGCATGTATCTCCCCCAAAAGTAATTTTAAACGTATAAAACTAAGGCTATGAAACTCATAGTAATTAATATGTAAAAGTTTTGAGTACTTGTGAAAGTAAAAGTAGGTAATTGAGCATGTATCTCCCCCAAAAATAGTATAAAACAATTGAAAATGGGGCTATGAAACTCACAGTAATATGTAAGAGTTTAGAGTACTTGTGAAAGCAAAATCAAGTAGTTGAGCATGTATCTCCCCTAATATAGTATAAAACAATTGAAAATGGGGCTATGAAACTCACCTTGGTGATACAGTGTTCCGTAAGTAATTTAAGTTGTGAGAATAAACGGCTCCGACACGCGACAATCTTGGAACTCGACTAAGAGGGAATTTCGACCAAGAGGCTTCTAAAGTGGAACCAAGCTCTTTCCTTCCTCCTAGGCTTTAAACTATCCTTCCTTTACTTCTCTTAGGGACTCCAAACCAGAATGTAAATGTATATGTGTGTGTTGGGTGTGTGTCAAATGAGGGATGAGAAGAAATGAATGAAAGGAGGTTGGTATTTATAGGCCAAATTTTCAAAGGTTTAATGGTTTATATGGCTACAAGTCTTGAGCTTAACCACCTTAGGATGGATGTGGTTTGAAATGAAACAAGTAGCCTTTACATGTATAAAGTTAGACAATGTGATGTGTTCTTAAACTTTGTAAGGTTAGAATTACATGGTGAATACTTGTTCATTTTCTAGCCTTTTGATTCAAATGGCTTTAAAAGAAACACATAAAGAGCTTGAAATATTTGACTATGGTGTTGAAGATGGAGGAACATGATGAGGTAGCATGCAATGTGGCTTAACTTGAGACTTATTAGTGTTTAGTGTAGTAGACATATAGTTTAAGTTAATAAAAGTATAGTTTTAGGTTTTGTGCATTACACATTTGTACTTTATGCATTAGGGTGTTGTACTTAGTTTTATAAAATATATGAAAATCTTATTTTAAGACTTGTGCATTATGGACTTGTATAGTTTGCTTTAAAGTGAGTACACTAAGGTTTATAATGAAATTTATATAAATATTAAGTTCTTATGCATTAAAGACTTTTACCTAAGCTTGTATGACTTGTACACTTATATTTTTAAAAAATCATGTATATACTATTTAGGGTTTGTGATTTTATTACACAAAATCATATATTAGGGTTTCGTGAAAACTCAAATAGATAGAAAACGTTTAGCTTGGATGTTTAGAAATTGTACGTTAATGAATTAACGTAAAGTGGTAAATAAAAGTTGAAAGCTTTTGATACTTGAAATATAAAGTTGTTTATGTGAAATAAACATAAGGTCGTTGGTGTCGGTCTGCGTGTGAGCACGTTTATTGAAAATGTGAGTTACGTCACATTAGTTGTTGTGATTAGATAAACTGTTTACATTTAAAAAAGAAAAAAAATAGACGTAGAAAATGGATAAGTATTAGTTTAATATAGAAGGAAATTTAATGGTGGTTACAAAATGTGATTTTGGCCAATCAATTTATAAGTTAGGGGGCATAAAGCCATGGGTTAACATAATTTCCCTAACAAGTATAAGCCCCGCAAAAGTAATAACAAGCACGGAAATTATATACTAGCACCTCACAAGTGGTGTTTGGATACTCTCATCTCTCGGGTGCATATGAAATATATCAAATGGAAATGGAAGATAAACACTCATTAACCGGTCATAGTACATAGATTACCATAGGCTTGAGACTAGATCAAATCTCCACCGCTTTGGCGTAAGCACCTAGGAACAACTATCTAAGAGGTCTTTTAAAGGGTTGTAACGTTAGGCTTACGGTTAGGGAAACAAAGGGTTTGGTTGGATAGGCGATTTAGTGGTGGCAAGTCAAAAATCTTTACGTTACAAGCATGAGAAGAATGGCGTTGCTAAGCCAAGACTCGACTCTCTAAACACTAGATAACTTTGAAACAAACAAACATAAATGTAAAGATAGATGTAGGATGGTAGCCCTTTTTTTCATACACTTTTACTCTACTATCCTCTACGATAACATCAAAATATAAGGGATTTATAGGCACATCCCTACACTTGAGTTTTTATTACTCTAACACTAATTTGACCCGATTTGAAAAGATCAAAACACTTGGAGTACATTATTACGTAGATAAAGGGAATTTGAATTTGACGTTCTTTCCCGTCACTCCATAAAATTTAACTTTACCCAATCGTCCCAATCGTCCCAAAACTGTATACAAAGGATATGACTCGACTTAGCAACTTATGCAAGTAACTAGATAATTGAACTAAGGGTTTAGTATGATAACAATAATGCACTAAAAGTGAGTGCATACAGGGTAGGCTAAGGCGATTTGGGTGTACATTTGGGGGTGGATTGTAAACAATGTTCTTTATTGATATTCCGGAAAACCGAAACATCATGAGAACCGCGAAAAGGATAGGCTCTTAGGGGTTAACTAGGGGTATCGTGTACTAAAGATGAGTACAACGCAAGGGTGTGGGGGAATTACTCGACCGATGTGGAAGAAGTAATTATAATACGGGTATCAAACAAGGGTTATCCTAATGCCTCTTATCATTTAGTTATTCCTAACTACACAAGTGTAGTCTCACTAGCGATCTCGGAATGCATCACAAAACAAGTTCTAGAATCTATTATACTACCGGTACACTCTCGAAGCATTAAAGATGAATGCTTTAATTCCTACAAATCTAGGGGCGAACCTCACATTTTTGGGGTGGAATTTGAGTGGTAAAGGGTTTTTGTGCTAGTCATATAACTTCCTATCCATGAGACGCTTTATTAAGACTAATGGCCCACTCCTACATGTCATGAAAATTTTTAAATTTGGTGCTAAAATTACTCTAACCGATATTTCTCATGGTATATTATACAAATGAAATAGGACAAGACAAATAGTCAAGGATAAGCATAGTTTCAAAGTTCACGTTTTATTCTCCCTTCCTACACTAAAACTAAACATTGTCCCCAATGTTCCCTGAAAATATCAAAGTTATGATAATGGAAGGTAATTAAAAGAGAAAGAAACTAATACTCCACTGATTAGCTCGGTAGGATCCGTGTGAAGTAGTGGTTAAATTCTTCTCTAAGAAGAATGTATGCGTGAAAAGCTCCTTCCAATCTTATGTATCTTCTTCTTGATAAATAAAACCTGCACACTTTAAGAAAATATACGAAACCTTCGCGTAAAATCGGCGGTAAAACTATATATGACTCTACTAAACTAGGATATAATACTTGTGGAATGGATGTTTGCAGATTTTCTAGAAAATTAAGACCTGAGAAATTCCAAAAATTTATAAGTAGCACAGAAAATGAGAGAAAGTTAGATAAGCTGTTTCTGCTCCTTTTGACGCCGTCAGGTTGCAATCCTGACGTCGTCAAGTTATCCTGACAGAAACAGGTCTTTTGTTTTTCTGGAAAAATTACATCTTTACAATCTGGAAAAATTCCTGCAAAACATCCATTATGACTCGATACAAACATTTGACTCTAACAAACACACACATATATATCTTTTTCAAGAATCGTAATTCTCATGTTCACGTTCTTTTGAAAACGTGTGTTATCCTCCCTACACTTATCCTTTCTGTAAAATACCTTTATATGTAACTAAAACGAGGTTAAAGACAAAATAAAGCATTTTCACAAATTCAAACATGAGAATAAACAATCAATGAAAAGATATATGACACAAAAATAAATAATCCAACCAAACAAGTATTGGATAATCCACACCACAAACAAATATATACACATCAAATTATTCCAAGATCACCACATCATCACCAAGTCAAGATAGTCTAAATTATTACATGCCCAAATAAAATTATTTCAATCAACAACCAACCATAATTATCCATAAACAATCCACACATAAACACATGAATCACTAGGGAAGGGGTCCATAACGGTAGTCATAATCAGGGGGAGGTGGCCCAGGTATCCATAAGGCGGGTAATCCTCCTCCCGCCCGGGGAATGGGTCAATCTGCAGGTGTGGGTCAAGATGATCGCGCACAGACAAATGCTGCATCTGTCTGACGATATGATCATATGTCCAGCTGGCCCTCTGATCCTACTGCGTCATCCACGTGTCCATACGGCCCATCCACGCTCCCTGGTGGTCCTGCCAGTCTCCATTGGACATGTGCCTGTAGGCGTCAGCGGAGCCTCCTGCTCCATCCCCCTGCTGGTATGCTGGCATCGGCTTATCGTCATCATCATCATCATCCTGAACTGCGGGATGAGCACGGAACAATGTGTAGCCCCTACCATAATCCATGATGACCTCCATGGCCTTTAGGGACTTAGCTATGACGACCTTCGGTTCTGCTACAACATTGAGGTACGTGGGTACATCCCCGACCAGGATGCCAAAAGACTGAGCCAACTGGGTGATAAACATACCACCATACACCCTATCCTCATACCTCATACCGCTAGCAGTCCTCAAGTAATCGGCCAACCAGAATGGGATGTTACAGTGTACACCCTCAGCCAACATGCAGTAGAGATAGAATAGATCTGGTAAAGTGACACGATGACCCGTGCCCTGGCGCCCCATTATGGTGAAGGTGATGCAACGGTGCACGAGCCTTATTCGCGGATTCTGGATCCGTGAGGCAAGGGTACTCCCAGTAACATACTCCCCGTTAGCTATTGTGTTCCAAAACTGAATCCCCCATATGTCCTCCCTATTAACAAACCCAGCTCCCAGGTTAGCTCTAAAGACATCACTCTCAATATCCATCGCTGAATACAACCTCACTCTCCAACCAAAATCTAGTGCAGACATAGTCCTCCATTCTCTACCCAGCCTAAACCGAATCCCCTAAAACCCAATATTATTCCAACACGAAATAACATCCATCGAATAAGATGCATGAAACTCACGCACCAACTCACCATACACGGGCTCACGTATCCGAAACAACCTTTCCAATTAAGGATCAGTGAATTTATCCTTCCTAAAACTGTTCCAGAATTCCCTAGCCAGATCATGCTGCTCAAGAAATCCCCAATCCACAACAGCTCCTGAGTGAATAGATTGATGAAGCAAATCATTGTAGCGAGTTTGGAACTCTTACTCAACAAACACTCCCCATCCAGGAATAGTGTCAGCAATGTTCTCTTGGGTACCAGAAGATTGTCCCTTTGTTCTTCTTGTTCTCTTGCTCATTTTCTGAAACAGGAAATCAAAAAGATTGGGAACAAATGAGTAACATTCAAGCTGTTAAAAACGACATCAGAGGGCTCTGACGGCGTCACGCCAGAAGCCTGACGCCGTCCCACCAAGAAAAATTCAAATCCGACGTTTGCGAGGGAAAAATCCAGGTTTTTAGCCATAACCCTTAACCCAAACACCCCTGCTACAGCAGCAATGGTGCATTGGCTAGGTGGTTTAGTCCCTAAGCCGTCTAGGCTTCTTGCACAATCAAACCCACATGATAACACTACTATTCGCCTAATCTTAAGCCTAATTAACAAGATTTATGGGCGACATTTAGCATTAATCAAATCAATTGTGGATTTTCGGATTGAAAGGGGAAATCAAAATTGAGCGCGGAATAGAGAAATTGACTAGACAAAGATCAATGTATATTACTTACCTTGTGGAGATTGACGCAGCAAAATGGTGAATTTGATGTGGAGAAAATGTAGTAGTGTGGTGTGGGGCGGATAAAATGTGTAGGGTAGAGAATGAAAGAGATGGTTGGTGTTTTTATTCGTCTGATTTGGCTTAGTGATGGCGTCACCCTTTGCGTGTAACGGCGTCACGCCCAAATTTTTGCAAAAGAGGCTGTTTTTATTAATCCGCCCAGATAAAAAATCATGTTACTATTTTTGACAAAGATTTTGGTTTTTATTTTAAAATTCATTTCGTCAATCCACTTGCAATTTCCACAAAGGTGAGCAACGCACATGTCAAATTGTCTTTCAAATGGGATTCTAGAAATATTGAAATATCGGGGATGAGGATTCTTCGATCCCGGTTTAAAAACCAAAAGAACGTTTCCTTATGTTAGGAAAGTCAGGAAGCGATACGTGCACCCTTCAAATGAATTTGTCCCTAGGAAACATGCAGGGAGCGTTGAGGCAAGAATTCAAACAAGGATGCGATTCCTTGAGGGGGGTTGCCTCGCTTATTGGAATTGGAGAGGGTCCGGGAATCATTCTAATGAGCTCCGGTATCGCATATACCTTTTTTTATCTTTTTAGGTACATTATTCTTTGCGATTTCTTCACGGAGTTTCAGCATGAAGTTGTCAGCCAGCTCCAAGAAAGTGTCGTGAGTTTCAGCATGAAGTTGCGATTTCTTCATTTGAGCGGAGGCGTTTTATTTCCTTTTCTTGCTTGTTGACAAATGTCAACATTATGTCCTTGATAACGCTACACGCGTCGTTCGGGGTCAAAGGAACTTCCTTTTCGTCGAGCAAGTTTTTCAACACCCTAGGCAATGAACCTAATCGTTGTAGTGTAGTATTAGGGTAAGCCACGGGTATTGATATCGTTCTCTAGGGGAATAGTGTCGTTACGCTGAAGTGTATGTCGATTTAAGTCTAAAGGTGAGGGATGATTATTTTTGTATTTTTATATTTTATGAAATAGAAAGGTACGAATCTCGGGGTTTGGATTTGGGGGGGGGGTTGGTATTGCTACCGATTACTCTACTTATCTAATTATCTAATCTAAGGTGTATGTAGTCTATGTCTAATTAATGTGTGCCCGTATGATAGTTTAAAGATGTGTTTACTTAGGTTTTACTACTACTTAATTATCTCCTATTGCTGGTTGAATTATCACGTCCTTATTCCTAGTTGCGTTGTGTGTCTAAGGTTGTAGGGTATGCTTTTATCCCTAAATCTTTGAACTTACCAAAGGGTCTCGTCTACAAAACCCACTAGGGATAATAAACTCTTACTCTAAGGCACTCTTTGGATGGTTTAGCTTACAACTACTCAAGGAGTCATATTCTAAGGTTCACAAAGATTTAATCAAGCATTAAGTACACAACGAATGACCTATCGCATTACTAGATCATTAACCAACTAAGATAAGAAACAACCAATCAATATTCAATAATTAAGTTTCATATTCCCTAAGCAAACACACAAGTAAATTAGCCAGACATGGAAAACATGCAAGCATACATACAAATAATCAAAGACATAATTGTATTAATGAAGTAAAACACTTATCTTGGTGTAAGATAGGGATTGGAACCCTAAAATACTGTACAAGATAGCCTTGGTTCGGTTTAGGTTTTTACTCCAAAAGACTACACACTAAATACTGAAAAATTCGGATTCTATATATAATATCACACATGCGACTGCGTCACTTTATGTTTTGTGACGCCGTCGTGTCGCCGTCATTAGGGTTTCGTCTTGGCCACGTTAGACTTGCGACGGCGTCACCTTATGCTTGTGACGCCGTCCTCTTTAGCTTCTGACGCCGTCTGGATTACATCTAGGCCGTCTGAGTTGCGACGGCCTACTCTTTTATAACTTGACGTCGTCACTTGAAAATGGGAGTTTTGGCTTCTGTCCCGTCACAAAGATCCTCCGACGGCGTCACACTTAACACCTGACGCCGTCACCTTATGTTTTCAGCAGCTTTGAGTGTCTCAATTCTGACTTTGGCCATTTTCTTTGTATAATCGCTCCTTTTCGTCCAAATAAGTGTCATTCCTGCATTTTGCCTTCAAGAGACCTAAAAAGTGAAAAGGAACGATATTAAGCTATAACGGATACAAAAGTGATCAAATAAGGGCTTAAACGACCCCTCAAAAAGGTACCTTTTAAAACCTTATCAAATATCCCTACACTTGGTATTTGCTTGTCCTCAAGCAAATGTGCTTTTAGCCAATTAATTTATAAGTTAGAGATCATGAAGCATTGGTTTAAAACAGTCCACAACACATATAAGCCCCGCAAAAGTCATAACAAGCACGGAAATTACATACTAGCACCTCACATAGGGTGTTTGGATACTCACATCTCTCTCGGGTGTATATGAAATATAACAAATTGGAAATGGAAGATAAACACTCATTAACCGGTCCTAGTACATAGATTACCATAGGCTTGAGAATAGATCAAACCTCCATCGCTTTGGCGTAAGCACCTAGAAAAGACTATCAAAGAGGTCTTTAAAGGGTTGTAATGACTGGTTTCCGGTAGGGGAACAAAGGGTGGGATAGGCTATATAGTGGTGGTAAGTCAAAAATCTCTTATGTTACAAGCATACGAAGAATGGCGTTGCTAAGCCAAGACTCGACACTCTGAACTCTAGCTAACTGAAATAAACAAACATAAAATTAAAGGATATATGTAGGATGGTAGCCCGTATGTTTTTTTTTTTTTTTTTTTTTTTTTTTTTTTTTTTTTTTTTTTTTCCAAACACTCTATTTTTTTTTCTTTTCTCTTTTTCTATATATATATATATATATATATATATATATATATATATTTTCATACACTTTTACTCTACCATCCTCTACGGTAACATCAAAATGATAGGGATTTATAGGCACATCCCTACACTTGAGTTTTTATTACTCTAACACTAATTTGACCCGAATTGAAAAGATCAAAACACTTGGGGTACATTATTACGCAAACAAAGGGAATTTGAATTTAACGTTCCCTTCCCATCATTTCATAAACTTTAACTTTTCCCATGAATCCCAATCATCCCAAAACTGTATACAAAGGATATGACTCGACTTAGCAACTCATGCAAGCAACCAGATAATGATAACAATAATGCACTAAAAGTGAGTGCATATAGGGTAGGCTAAGGCGATTTGGGTGTACATTTGGGGGTGGGGTGTAAACAATGCTCTTCATTGATATTCCGAAAAACCGAAACATCACGAGAACCGCGAAAAGGATAGGCTCTGAGGGGTTAACTAGGGGGAATTACTCAACCGAGGTGGAAGAAGTAATTATATTACGGGTATCAAACAAGGGTTATCCTAATGCCTCTTATCATTTAGTTATTCCTAACTACACAAGTGTAGTCTTACTTGCGATCTCGGAATGCATCACAAAACAAGTTCTAGAATCTAATATACTACCGGTTCACACTCTAAGCATTAAAGATGAATGCTTTTTGTTGAACACAGACAGACCTTGACAGATCTTGAGCTCTCGTGGATCGTTAGTGTTGCCTATGTAATCATAAGCAAACTAATAGAAAATCTCTACAACTCGTATTCTATAGCGGAATGTAAACACAAGTTGTTATAACTAAGAACACTTAGATCCTCTATGGATCTTTTATTAACTGAAACACTATGTTTCGAATGAGTTATCTATTACAAACTATTAAGTTCCTTTTATAGACAAGGAACCCTAAACTATTACTACCCAATCGACTAAACATGCAAGCATACATTTAATGACTAAAACACTAAACAATATTGAGCAGTACAATAATACCCATGCTAACCTCGGGCAGTACAAGAATAATGATGGGTTAGCATTTAAATAATAAAGCGCATGCTGATCCTAGTCAGCTTCCACCCTTCAGCAGAAACACGGCACGGCTTCTATACTTCAGCAGAATCTCTTCTTCAGCAGATTCTGCTTCTACTTCAGCAGAATCCTTCGGCAGTATTGATAGCAGAAATCCTACTTCGCATAATTCCCAACAATCCTCCCCTAAACTGGAATTTGACTTGGTTAAGTTCCAGTTTCCTAACCTTGATAGATCTTTAGAGACTGCAGTACTAGAGGATTGTTCTCAAACATCAGTAGCAAAGAACCAGTAATAATCTCATCTCTATGATGACCAAACTTTGAAACGCCAGGTCTTTGCAGCAACACATGACATAGTGTACATCAATACTTATTAGTTGCAAACTATTCTCATCACATCCAGGTGTGTTAACTCCTGGGAGAGGTGAATCATTGAAAATAATGGATTTGATGTCTCTTTACCAATAGCCATCACTACTGGAGTAGCCAGATGTTTAAGTTTGAAAACTATGGTACATTGATAACCATCTGATTTATGAGCAAATCAGCAACTATATAAACGGATTTGATGTGTCTTTACCTGTAGCCGTTTGCTCAGGACTAGTCAATTCTTAGAATTGGTGAATTGATAACCAAATATGGATTCAGTTGCCTTTACCATAAGCCATATACTTGTGGGCTAGCCAATTCTTGGATTCCAGCAAGGAATATATCATGGTGAATTGATGACCATACAACTCTCAGCAATTAAGCATGGGTGGTTGCAGACCCTATGATTTTGAGCAAATCATTACAGCTATCAACATATTTGATGTGTCTTTACCAAAGTTGTACCCTTTGAACTAGCCAACTCTTTGATATACACAAGGTATATCTGGTGGGTTAAAAACCATCAACAAAATGCAACATACCTACAAGAGAAAGGTTTTTTTTTTTTTTTTTTTTTTTTTTTTTTTTTTTTTTTTTTTTTTTTTTAACTAAGAAACTTACAAACAAAACAACACAAAAGACCGTACATATAATAAAAGACAATGTAGATTACCGCATTCATGATGAAGATGCAGCTTGAGCTTGCATGTTGGAATCACTCCTAAACAGTATTTCAAGTATTTATATTTCATATGTAATAGGTAGCTTATTATGGCCTTTATGTTTGTTTAAGGTCTAGCTTATGTAGAAGGCCCATAAGCTTAGGCCCAAGCCCATATAAGAAAGGATGGGAACTAGGAGTGTTGCCCTAGCTTCCCTCCTATAAATACTCTTGTAAACCCTCACTTGAGGGTTGGTTGTTCAAGTTTTTCTTTCACATATGCTTTATGCCTAAACCGTCTTTAGTATATCGTGTGTGTGTGCTTGTTTACTTGTTCAATCGCCTTATCTCTTTCTATATTACTTGTGTTTGTAAAACTAGTGACCTAACAGTGGTATCAATCGCCTACTAGTTGGGTGAATCGTGTTTGTTTTTGAAGTGGGTTTCGGTCCTACGCCTAAAACGCACCTTGATACTTTGGTTCGCTTAAAAACTTGTTTTTTACACTTTTTAATCCAAGATTCTTGTACTTTCAATGTTTTAAGGTGTTAAAATACTTGTTTTTGGCAAAAAGTTTCAACCTTTACGCGTGGATATACGTTTTTAAGCTTGTTTTTGTTCTTGGGTGTCGTTCTACGCGTAACCCGTTTAGCCGTTTTGGTACATCAAGTTTCACACTTTTGTGCTCTTTTGGTACTATTGAAGCTATTCCATAACAAAAATCTGGTTTAGAAACACATTTGGGCAAAATCAAAATTACGAGTAATCCTACGCGTATTGAAACCCTAAAATTACGCGTAAGATTATCCTTGGTTTGATCTTCATTTTCGTGGTTTATTCCGTGTTTTCTTACTTGGATAAGTCTGAAAATACGTCGACTTTGGATATCTTTTGCACTGTGATAGTGTAAAAGATCATTTGGGAAAAAACCCTAAACTTACGCATAAGCATAAGCTTACGCGTAGAAATACTACGCATAAGATTCACTTTACGCGTAAACTTAGGTCTACGCATAAGGTAATCCTACACCTAACTTTCTACGCCTAACTTTTGTCTACGCATAACTTTAGTGTTTTTCCTACTTACGCGTAAGCTAAAACTACGCGTAACTTGTACTATTTACGCGTAACTTTTGGTGTTTTTACGCATAAGTACTACTTGGTTTCTTGTCTTTTCTACGCCTACGGACACTTCATCAACAACGGTTCATTCGACTACAAAGATCCATTTTTTACTACACAAGTTTAACAACATGTCTCAACCACCATACTCTAACTATTTCCCTCACACTTATAATCATCAACAACAACAACAATTAACTCCACAACATCAACAATGGAATCAACAACAAGCAATTTATCAACAACAATTTAATCAGCAACATACTCCACAAATTGGTGCAATTCCACCACCACAAATGGTTCAAACACCGCCAAGTCTTCAAGTTCAACCCTACACAAACGATTTCAATCAACATCCATCAAGGAACACTATGAAGGAACCCACTTGGTTTGCAAAGATGTGTGAAGCTTTAAGCAGCCAACAATCAATTCATGAAGCTGGATCACTTGATAGACCTCCAATGCTCACTCCAGGAAACTACGATCAATGGGTGATAAGGTTCTTTAGGTTTTGTGATCTGAAGAAGCCACATGCAAAGTTCTTAAAGAAGGTTATCTTGGAAGGCCCATTTGAGATGCCTACTGTCATTGTACCCGGAGATCTAACTGCTGTTCCCCCAAGAGATGAACAAACCAACATTGCTACTGTTGCAGATCTAAATCCTACAGAACTTCTACACTATGAAGCTGATGAACTTGCAATGGAATACATCCTCTTAGGATTACCAAACCCAATTCTTCGTAGTGTTGATGCTCAAAAGACTGCACAAAAAATGTGGGATCATATTCATCTTCTTATGGAAGGATCTATACTCAATCAGGAGGATTTGGAATCCAAAATTTACTTGGCTTATGAACACTTCATGATTGAACCTGGAGAGACACTAGAGTCCTATCATCATCGATTTTCAGACATCATCAATGATTTGGATAAACACAACATCATCATGCCAAGAATTGCAGTGAATACTAAGTTCCTGAGTAGTCTTGGTCCTGAATGGGAGAAGTATGTCATTTTTCTCCGTCAAGCGAAGAATATGCATCATTTTACTTATGGATTGTTGTACGATTACTTGAAGCCTCATGAAAAGGAAGTTGATCGGGAAAGGATTCTCCGTGCTTAAATTGCTAAACAGTCACATCCGGATAATCAACAACTTGCCTTGTATGCTCAACAGAATTATCCCTCTCAACCAGCAACTCAACCAACTGCGTCAAACACACCTTCACAGCAACAACCTCAACAAAATCAATTGGTTCCATACAACAACAATGCTCAAGCATATGTCAGTGAAGCGACTGAGGAAACTGATCCGTTCGAAGCATTGCAACAAGGATTTGTGATGATTGCTAATACTTTTGGCCGTTACACCAACAAATCCAACAATCGTATTCGTTCCTCATCTAACACACGGACTCAAGCTGTTGTGAACAATGGACGTGTTGAAGTTCAGAATCGTGATTATGGTCGTCAGATGGGCGGTGGTCAAGGGTTTAATGCTATGGGTAGGAATAACAACAGAGCTCAAGTGGTGGAACAGGGAAATGCTCAGAATCGGTTAAATGGTCTTAGATGCTACAACTGCAATGAGAAGGGACACCTGGCTAATGCATGCCCAAAGCCAAGGACTAGGGGCAGTGCTTATTTCAAAGAGGCTTTACTTTTTTCTCTTAAGGATGAAGCTGGTGGATCTCTCACAGACAAAGAACAGAGCTTTATGGCAGATGCAGACTCAGATGATGATATGGAGGACTTGCAGGCCAATGCAGCTGTTATGTTGATGGCTAATATGCAAGAGTTACACATGAGTGAAACAGGCCCAGTGTATGACACTGATGGCTTGTCTCAGGTACCCGAACAAACCATCATCATATCTGAACTAATATCTCCGTCAATATCTGAATCCGGCACGGCTCAGAATGTTCAAAATGAGTCATCTACATCTCATTCTGCCGATTTTCAAATAAACCCCGTAGTCACATTTGACGATCCAGATGACCTTATGGTTTCCCTTAATAATCAAATTGACTCCGTGGTTATACTTGAGGTTCTAAATAATGATCATGTTGTGACTCACGTTGAACACGATGAACCTTTGCCTCATCCAGATCTTGTTCTGTTACTTAAAGACCAACAATCCCAAATTGCTGAATGTGTTGCATTAAATCAAACCTTAAAAAGTAAAAATGCACTGTTAACCAAGGATTTTGAATGCTTACAAATGCAACTCAACTTTTTCAAAACTCAAGAAAACCGTGAAAAAGGTTTTGAAGCCGCTTTTGCAAAATCTCATCAAAACGAAAAATATTTAGAGAGACAGATGCGTGATCTAGCCGCCTCGAAGAATGCTTTGTTGTCTGAATTAGAACAACTGAAACATGAACATAAAAAGCAAATTAACGCTCTCACCTTGGAAAATCAAAAAGCTAAGGCTGAGTTGTTAACTTGTCAAAAACAGTTCTCCGCATACAAAAAGCATTCAACGAATCGGGTAGATGACCTTCTTGAAGAAATCATCGGCTTGCAAAACAAACTTAAAGAGTTTAAAACTGTTGTTTACAAACATGGTGAATCAGTAACAGCTATTGAAAAGTTTACCTTAAAACCCAATCCAAAAGGATATGGAAAAAATCTAGCTGATTACAAACCAAAGCTTTCACTTAAAACATTCAAACCTACTCCTGAAGTTTCCAGTGCAGAATACAAAATTGATAATACTGTTATGAGTGTTGTTGAATATCATCGTCAAGAGGAATTAGATGCATAAGACGAGAGTCGATCAAAATTAAAAAACGTTGTTTACAACAAACCTTTTAATTATAAAAACGCGGTCACTTTCGTCACACCAACGGATTCTTCTAACACACCAAGGGTTATCATCAAAACACCTGAGTCTTCTAATGTTAATCCCAAAACAGATTATGCACAAACTTATGGTCCTTTACCTTCAATTAGTGAAGTAAACTCAAAACCTGAAAATCGAAATATTCTTAGATATTTTGACATTTTCATGGCTGACCTCAAAATTTTACAACATGAGATAGAATATCGTTCTGAAATCAAACTTGAACACTTTCAATCGCCTCTGGCGCGAGAACAAAGAGACAGTTTTCAGAAAAATCTTTTACCTAATGTTAAAAACTTGAAAAGTTGTGCATTAGCCTGGGAACGGGATTTTCATAAGGAACTTGGAACTATGAAGGTCGTTTTCGAGAAAACAGAAACATCTATTTCCAATACTAAACGTAAAAAGAAACTTTTGAGAAAAGATGTTGATCGACTCTTGGAAGACCTTATCTGTGCTGATGTCCATAATGTTGTGTTGTTTTATTCTTTGCCATATGCATCTGATCATATCTCTGCTGATATTGTTGAAAATGTTGTAACTGTTGAGAATACTGATAATGTGCTTCAGATCGAGTCTTTAAAAGCTGAAAATAAACGATTACTTAACGAACTTTACAATAAAAATCGTCGTCTTAATTGGTGTGAAAAAGATATTCACAATCATCAACTTAGTTTTCAAAAGAAACTCGCTGAGTTGCAAACAAAATCTTTTGATTCTAACATTGAGCAACTGGATGATCGAAACGTGTCTTTGAAAAGTCAAATCTCAAAGTATGAACAAGAACTTGCAAAAGTTAAACACAAATATGGTGTCATATTTGATTTACTCAAAAAGACTCGACTTGAAGCATCAAACGAACTTGATCACTATCTTGCTCACACTAGAGACGTCATGAATTTTGCTGGAAATATTCGTTCTGAAAATCAAGATCTGATTCACACTATCTCTAAGTTACGGGAAATGTTAGGAAAGTATGAACAACTTCCGCCTACTGTGATTAAGAGATTAGCACCAGTCACACTTAGTAATCGTGAACCTAGCATTCCCACTGCCAAATCACAAGTTGCTAATGTGTTTCCCTCTACTGAAACAGGAATAGTTGCATCTTTTCCAAACGTCCGCACTTCACAGCCTAAGAGCACTCAATCGAAGAATAGGAAGTTGCGACCTAAGAAAAGATCAATAAGGAATGCTAAAGTAGAAGAACACTCTAGGACTCTGAATAAAACTCATGTTGCTTCCACTATAGATGTTACGTCTGGCAAATGTAATAGAAATAGTGATGTAACGAATGCTAAACCGTTAAGTACTTTTGATATTCAGTCTGATGCACCTTGTGTTATTTGTCGGAAGAGTATGAATTCTGATTGTCATGACAAATGTGTTGCTAAAGCTATAATCTCTCGATTACGGAATCCTAAGAATCGGAATATCTCTAGGCCCACTAATCATTCTAAGTTTGTGCTTGGTAGACCGCCTTCTTTAGATTCTAAGGCAAACTTTGCTGTCACTGTAGCTCCAGTTTCACCTCCTAAGAATGTAGTACCACCTAGTGCATTCACTAAGACTAAAGCAAAGAGTAGTTATAGATGGCAGAAATGGATATATAACACACTAGGATTTAAATGGATGCCTAAAATTATTAATGTGTGTATGTCTAAAATACCTGCTTCGGAACCCTCTAACATTTCGGGTTCCACATCTACTTCTATTCCATCTGTGTCGTCTGTGTGTAATGCAGGTGATACAGATCATTCTCTGGATTGTTGATAGCGGATGTTCCCGACACATGACAGGCAACCTTAAACTGTTATCAAACTTTATTGCAAAGTTCATTGGCACTGTCAGGTTCGGGAATGATCACTTCGCAGCTATCATGGGCTACGGAGATTATGTCAATGGGAACATCGAAATCAGCAGGGTTTACTATGTGGAAGGCCTCGGTCATAATCTGTTTTCAGTAGGTCAATTTTGTGATGGAGATTTGGAGGTTGCTTTCAGGGAGAAAACTTGTTTCATTCGTGATCTACAAGGAAATGACCTTATGTCTGGCTCGCGTAATTCTAGTCTCTACACTATCTCTATGCAAGACATGGTTGCTTCCTCTCCCATCTGCTTACTTTCAAAGGCAACATCTACAAAATCCTGGCTATGGCACCGTCGTCTTTCACATCTAAACTTTCAAACCATCACCAACCTTGCTCGACACAAACTAGTTGAAGGACTCCCACGATTCCGGTATTCAAAAGAACACCTTTGCTCAGCCTGTGAACAAGGGAAAAGCACTCGTGCTCATTTTCCTTCAAAGGTGGAACACAGCTCTCAGCATGTGCTTCACCTTCTTCACATGGATTTGTGTGGCCCAATGCGAGTGCAAACGATCAATGGCAAACGCTACATTTTAGTAATTGTTGATGACTACTCACGATGGACTTGGGTCTACTTTCTACGAAGCAAAGACCAAGCTCCACAAATGATCATCACCTTTCTCACAAAAATACAGGTTCAGCTCCGCAACACCGTCAGGATAATCAGAACAGACAAAGGAACTGAATTTGTTAACAAAACCCTTCGTGAATTCTATGAGAAAGTGGGAATTCAGCATCAAACATCTATTGCACGTACACCTGAACAAAATGGAGTTGTTGAAAGAGGAAACCGAACGTTAGTGGAAGCCGCAAGAACAATGTTAATCAATGCTAAACTTCCAGATTACTTATGGGCAGAAGCTGTATCTACTGCATGCTATACTCAAAACCGCTCTATGATCACAAAACGCCACAACAAAACACCTTTCGAGCTTGTCCACAACTATAAACCGAACCTCAAACACTTTCATGTATTTGGATCCCTTTGCTATCCGAATAATGATCGTGATGATTTTGGAAAGCTCAAAGCCAAAGCTGATATTGGAGTCTTTATTGGATACTGTGACAATTCTAAAGGTTTCCGAATCTGGAATCGTCTAACTAAGGAGGTAATGGAAACGATTCATGCTCATTTTGATGAACTCACGGAGATGGCTTCTGAGTATAACAGCTTAGAACCCGGTCACAACCGTTTAAACTTCCCTCAACCCCCATCATCAGCTGAACAAAGCCCCCAGCTAACTCGTCAACAAATGGAAAGGTTATTTGCTCCTCTGTTCTGTGACGATATTGATGAACATGCTCCAGGTGTATCCGCTGTTTTCGCTGCACAACCTGATAATTTTCCTATACCTGATACACCTGCTACAACAACTACTGTTGAAGATGCACCTACACCAGTTGACTCCAACACAACAGTTGAACACACCACTTCCAACAATGATGAACCAGCTGATGATATTCTGAATGAAGTACCCCCACTTGCAGATTTTGATCCAAATGCGTTCTTCAACCCGTTTGCTAATGAGACTGATGCACCAGATGTTGCGGAATCTTCAACAAATCATTTGAATTCTCAGAATCTGCACAATGTATACCAACATCAACCCTCTATACACCGATGGACAAAAGACCATCCTCTGGCTAACATTATTGGCAACCCGAATCAACCAGTCATTACGAGACAACGTCTTCACACAGATGGTGAATATTGCATTTATGCACTCACTGTATGCTAATCTGAGCCTAAAAACATTAAAGACGCAATGACAAAAGACAACTGGATTGAATCCATGCAGGAAGAACTCAACCAATTCAAACGTCTTGAAGTATGGGAACTGGTTGAAAGACCAACAGGGGTCTACGTCATTGGTCTAAAATGGATTTGGAAAAACAAATTGGATGCTGAAGGGAACGTCATCCGAAACAAGTCACGTCTAGTTGCTAAGGGTTATCGTCAGGAAGAGGGAATAGACTTTGAAGAATCTTTTGCTCCGGTTGCTCGTCTTGAGGCTGTTCGGATATTTCTCGCGTTCGCAGCTCATATGAATATGACGGTCTATCAGATGGATGTCAAAACGGCGTTTCTCAATGGACAACTTAAAGAAACGGTCTATGTCAACAGACCAGATGGATTCGTTGATCCTGAGTTCCCGAACCATGTCTACAAACTGAACAAAGATCTTTATGGTCTCAAACAAGCCCCTCGGGCATGGTACGATAAGCTATCATCTTTCCTCATTGCTAATAATTTCACCAAAGGCTCGGTTGACCCAACTCTTTTTATACAATATCACGGGGCACATATCTTAATTGTTCAAATTTACGTGGATGACATCATTTTTGGGTCTACACATAAAAAGTTTTCAACCGCTTTTGCAAAACTAATGAAGAAAAATTTTGAAATGTCCATGATGGGTGAACTCACGTTCTTTCTAGGACTGCAAGTTCATCAATCACCCCGTGGTATTTTCTTGAGTCAGTCCAAATATGCCCTTGAATTGTTAAACAAATTTGGAATGAAAACCTGTGATACTTATGCCACACCAATGACTCATACCAAGAAGTTAGACGCTGATTTACATGGGAAATTAGTTGACCCTACCAAATACCGAAGTATTATTGGGTCCCTCATGTATCTAACAGCTAGCAGACCTGATATTGTCTTTGCCGTTTATCTATGCTCCCGTTATCAGTCGCGACCAACTGAAACCCACCTCTCTGAGGCTAAAAGAATCCTCCGACACATCAAGGGAACCATTAAATTGGGGATCTGGTATCCGAAGGATTCTGGTTTTGAACTAATCGCTTTTTCAGACGCTGATCACGCAGGATGCTTAGACTCAAGGAAAAGTACTTCAGGAGCTCTACAATTTCTCGGTGATAAACTGGTGTCTTGGCAATCAAAGAAGCAGGATTGTACATCGCTGTCATCAACCGAAGCAGAATATGTAGCCATGTCCGCATGTTGTGCTCAAGTCATCTGGATGAGAACACAACTCAAAGACTATGGTTACGTATTCGACAGAATCCCGATGTACTGCGACAATCGGAGTGCCATTGCGATCTCGTGCAACTCAGTTCAGCACTCAAAATCAAAGCACATCGATCTTCGCTATCATTTCATCAAGGACCACGTGGAACAGGGTACCGTTGAATTATACTTTGTGGGTACAGAATACCAATTGGCAGATCTTCTCACCAAAGCCTTGCCTCCCGCTAGGTTTAATGAGTTGGTCCACCGGATTGGTATGAGGTGTTTGACTCAAGAGGAATTGGATGACCTCTTAAAATAGTCTTAAAAACCTGTCAAACACCAAAACATCCTTTGTAAATAAATTTTTCAAAAACAAAATACAAAAATATAAAACCTGATAAAATCAAAAATATTCTTCTAATCTACTTTTCTTTCAACATTGCAAGTACATTTCTTCCGTCAACACCCTAATCTTTCTAATTCGGTATTTTTCCGATCAAGTGTTGAGGGGGAGAAATCAAAACTTTAACTGTTTCAAAACATCTGTGTACTTGCATGTTATCATACCTCGGTTGTTTCTTTTAACAAATGGTGGTGAATCTTCTGGTACAATGACACTCCTCGGACTTAAATTAATAACCTTTCATTACTTTCTCAAGTCGAGGGGGAGTGTCGTCATGTTTCTTTCCTAAAAACTTTGTTTGGTAACCAAAATGGAAGTTAAAAGGCTTTGTTTGAAAAAGGAAAAGGTGGAGGGACCAAAACTGTCAAAACCTTAAAGTTAGTTTTAATAAAACACCCCCACCTAACTTTCACTTCTCATTTATTACTCAAAACCTAAAACCATCCTACGCATATAATTCACTCAAGTAATCCGTGTTTCAGATCATCATTTTGTAAGTGATTTCGTGTTTACAACATGTTTTTAAGCAATGGTTTTGAAATCCAACGGTTAAAACTTTGTATAATCTCGTTTTTGTGGTCTACGCATATGTGTATGATCACATGATCAAGATTGGGTGTTTATGATTAAAAGAATAGTGTCAAAACGTTTCTAACACATCAATGATACACTTTTAATCATCAAAACTCGCCCAGGATCACGAATTAAATGATTTACGAAATTAGGGTTTATGTGTCGATTTAGGTTTTTCCAAATGTGAAGTGTTTTGGTATAAAAGATTGTTGGGTTATAGTCTTAAGTGGTTGAATTAATGATTTCCATGGTTATTAACCACCCAGAAACACGAATTGGTTAAACATTTTGGATTTAGGGTTTAAAGTTCATAATATTTGGTAACTATTGATTCACAACGAGTTAAGTGTTATAACTTGGTATAAAGACTCCCTCAACACTCTTAAACTACCACAAATTGCTTTGTGCATATTCCATGGCTAGATTTCATACGCGTAGATTTAGGGTTTAGACTACGCGTAAGTTTTTCTACGCGTAACTGTTAAAACTGTGCAATTGTGTTTTGCTCTGTTATAAAATGAATTTTGTGTTAATATTGATGATTTGATGAATTTATTTCAGGCTTGCTACACTTAAAATTCAGAATCAAGGTTGTTGTAACTCTACGCATAAGGATCACCTTACGCGTAGCATGTTATGCGTAAGATTAGTCTTACGCGTAGCTTCTACGCATAAGGTTCTACATATGGGACTACGCGTATCCTGTGAAGGATATGCGTAAACAGTGACCTCTACGCATAAGGTCAACTCTTACGAGTAGCCTTACGCGTAAGGTTAATATATGCCTACGCGTAACCTCTACGCATAAGGTCCAATTTTTCTTACACGTAATATTTCTTACGCGTAAGATAGGATCCTACGCGTAAGTTTACGCCTACACATATATCATTTCTGTCTACGCATAACTTTACCAATCATACGCATAAGCCTGGATCATACCTTCGTTATGAATTGTTACGTGTACAAACTTGTAAATAAACTAATCATATCGTCACGAATCCAATAATGTCACTAATAAACTTAAATCGTTTGATATGTTGTGAATAATAAGTGATAAAATAAACTTTAAAACTTAAAGTTAACTAACTCACGAAACATTTCACGACGTCATTGGACTATTGGACATACAAGTGACTTAGGACTCGTAACAATCATTGACACTGTACATTCAATAACTAGACAATAAGACCTTCTGTTGACTAACATTATGTCTTTCGATATGTTGGTTCTTTTGGCTAATGTTATTTCAGATCACGACATGGCTGAACAAATGAATGTGGATGCATCAGAAGTTCTCTCCATTGCTGATATCTATCCTTATGGCTATCCAATGAAGATAGGAAAGAATAATCTCCGTGTTGACTTTGACACCCTCACTTGCTCAGAGTCGTCGTGTTTAATTGCTATTGATATTCTGAGGACTCATCCGTATCAGAATATGCTCACTCACTCTGCAACTGTTCCTGAGATCTATATCCAACAGTTCTGGAACACTATGGAAAGGGTCAAAGGACGGACTGCTGTGACGGTGACTCTGAATCACAAACAAGTCACCATTACACCTGCAGACTTAAGGGCTATTCTCCTAATTCCTGAAGTCGAACCAACCAAACAATATGCCACACCTGCTGAAGAGCTCACTCTCCAATTCTTAATCGATATCGGTTATGACGAGGCTACAAGAGTAATCACCAAGCATTCTCACGTAGAGCTTAAGAGTATTCCTCAACCATGGAGAACTCTTTACATGATCATCACCAAGTCTGTTTCTGGTCGTGACAGTGGCTATGAGCATCCTAAGCTCATGGAACTGCAAATATTTTGGGCATTGGTCAACATGAAACACATCGCTATCGAAGCTCTGATTTGGGATGACATGATGTCATTTCTCAACAAGCTTGGCTCAAAGATTCCCTACATCAGATATACTAAACTGTTGATCCAGAGAGCACTTGGACTTCATCCTGATATTCCCAAGAGGCTCAATGACCCCGACAATCACGATATGTTGACGGAGCCTATTCTATCTGTCAGAATCAAGGAATCGTCTACAAAGAAACAAGGTGCTGTGTTGCCAGATTTCCTTCTAACTGAAGATGTCAGAAAGCTCGAAACGTACAATAGGTATCTGGAAGCAGTTAGACAAGGCAAAGTTGGTCATCTCGATGAAAAATCTTCTGGAACACCTGTAAGGAGAACCAGAAGAGGAAGTGCAGGAAGCGCAACAAGTACTGTGAGTCAAAGGAAGTTTCCTAAAAGGAATCCTCCTTCTAAAAGGATTGTTCCCGTAAAGGAAGCCGAACCTATTCCCACACTTGAACCGCAAAGAAAGCTTGTGGACGAGAGCTCTGAAGATACTGATACAGATGAAGAGGTTCATTACTCTGCAACTGCAACCGAAGCACCTGCCTCAGTAGCAAAACCTCCAAGTCCTCCAGCTGTCCAAGGAAAAGGGAAGACTCCAGCAATTGTACCCTATGATGAGAGCTCTGAAGAAGAAGAAGAGCAACTGGATAAATCATACAGGAAGAAGTTTAAAATCGTCAGACATCTTCAAAAGGCTAAAGAATTTGCTAAAGACCAAATGGGTGGCCCCGGTGGGTCAAGTGGTGCAGCTATATCTTCACCAACTCCTGATGCGGTTAATCAACCCGATAAGGAAGCTGGTGCCACCACTCTTGTGCAACAACAAAAGCCTGCAGAGGATACTATTGTATATGATTTTGAGGAACCGGAAACTGAGAAAGATAAAGATGCTGCTTACGACGATGTGCTTCTGGATAGTCCTACACACTCACAGAAGGAAACTTCTGAACCACCAAAGGACCCGGAATCTCCTCACATCTCATCATCATCGGATTCTTCGTCTCATTCATCACCACCACCATCTGTCAAACCCCCAAATTACCTGTTTTGCAGCGGAATGGAATTCCTGGGGATTGACTGTCATAGCATCACAATCACAGTTATATTGAATGACCTAAAGTGTCGTTTAGAAAATACATCGCTTGAATTAATAAAACAATCAGAGTTTACAAAGTATAGGTCCCAAATGAAAGTTACTATGTGCGGAAAATAAGTTTGTTATAAGTCAAACGATGTTTTTAAAGTTCATAAAACCCAAGTGAGACGCGTCGTCACCGCGACTCTATATATGTCCACATGCATGCCATGAAGAATGCCTTAGATACCTGAGATAAAACATGCTAAAAAGTGTCAACACAAAGGTTGAGTGAGTTCATAGAGTTTGGATTGAAATGTAAAGCCTTTCAAAATCGTTTATGCAGCAAAGGCATTGTAAATCCACTCAGTTCCAAGTTCCGCCCATACAAAACTTGCAACCTGTGTGTTCA
The DNA here is from genome assembly GCA_019973895.1 of Chrysanthemum seticuspe. Lineage (NCBI taxonomy): Eukaryota > Viridiplantae > Streptophyta > Magnoliopsida > Asterales > Asteraceae > Chrysanthemum > Chrysanthemum seticuspe. The sequence goes on along the minus strand of BPTQ01000006.1, from coordinate 76,647,448 downwards.
CAATCCACTGCCAAAATATGTATAGTTTATGCTAAATCACAAGATGTCAAATGAATTCACATAATAGTGCATGACTTTATGTATCAATAGTTACTTGACATAATTATACCAAGACATTTAGTTCAATGAAAATCCCAAGACATTCAGCTCAATGATGTTCCCAAGACATTTAGCTCAATGATGTTCCCAAGACATTCAGCTCAATGATAATCGTATAGAAAATTCTAAATATGACAATATTGCTACCTCGTATGATTAAACATTCATTTCAGTTAAACATGTAGTTGCAAATATCATGAATGTCATAAAAATAGTTGAGCATGTATCTCCCCCAAAAGTAATTCAAAACAGTTAAAAGAGTAGGGGCTATGACTCACCTGTTGCAATGATAATGATGATGTAATGGCAATACTGAAATGAGGAGCAACCTCTGACCATGACCTATTATGAATGATATGTTCTAATGTAAATCATGAAACAATGTCGTGCATGCAAACTCACATGTAATCTATACCACTTGTACACTTTTGAAAATAGAATTTATCGTCGAAATATATATTTATGACATCTCGTCATATTATAAAATACTTTACAAGTATTTACGTTGAAATGATATCTTACGATAATCATTTAATGAGTTATTATGAAATTATAACTTTTCGTCGTAAAATAATGTTGTTTGACAATTTCATGAAAGTGACTAAACGACCTTGAAAAGCTAGTCGTAAAATGGTGCACATCGAGTGTTAGGAAACGAACTCAACGGTTTTGGGAAGCTTGTATCATTATCTCAAAGTTTTAGCTTTTGAATTTTCATCATAGAGGTCTCGATCATGGAGAAAAATATAGGTAAAGTATGGTACTTGTGTCCAAAATATAGTTTAAGGATGGTTTTTCGGCAAAGTTTGAATGACCGTATCTTACTCGTTACAACTCCGCTTGACGAACGGTTGGACATTTTGGAAAATATACTTGGCGAACTCACTTTTACTAGAAGACATCACGTTATAAAAAGTTCTACATCATTGTTAAAAACGTCCGCCAACATGGTCCTTTAGTTGCCGTATTATGTTTTTAATAGAGAATATATTAATTTTGCTAATAGAATAAAGTTACGGCAACTTGGTTTATCGCGTGTAATTTAATCGTTACAAGTCCGTTTTCTACGTTTTCTACATCCTTAGATTCGTGTCAAAGTATACTAATATATTTTTGATAAGTCGACACAATTTATAAAGCTTAGGACTCATTTTTGACTCGTAAAGAGTGACATTTTCATGCTGAAATTTCTGAAATTAATAGTTTTCATCGTCAAAATTGAAAAATTCATAACTTCTTCGTTATAGCTCCGTTTTAATCCGTTCAAGCGGCCACGGTTTCGTTTTAAAGTATATTTTCCAAATATCTAGTCCAAAATATTTTACAAACTGTCGGATTTTCCAGATTTTCAAAATAAGATCAGACCACTATATAAAGTTGTCGAAATGAGTTTTTCTCGCGCAAAACCTATTCTAACCAATTCAAAACAACTCCGAAGCTAATCAAATCCTACCATACACCTTCTTAGGGTGTCATGGGTTCCTAGACATCACCAAAAGTGATATGTTTCACAGGATAATTTATAGGATAATTATATTACATAATAAGTGATAAAAACAACAAAAGTGGTATAAATTCATATGTAACATGCATGTTTCTCAAATAAAATGATATGACCATAAAAATGAATGTGAAATAAAAATATGAATATGAATGCTTACTAGTGATATGATGAGGTTTAAGGACAAAAGGGTTTTCCTAATCACTTGAGGTTTGTATTACAAAACCTTTGCAACAAATGATACTAGTGTACAATTAAACTTGACTTGAAAACTTGGATAATCCTTCCTCTTGATCCCTTGGCTGCCGAATATTTTGAGAGAAAAGGGAAGACAATTTTTGGTCTAGCTTTGCAAAGTGAAGTGAATGAAAGAAATGAAGTAAAAAAAATAGTATAATACATGTATCTTAGATATTTTGCAAATATCACTTGTGTAACTCACCCTTGGGTTGTCGACACCCTTAAAAATGAATGAGTAGATTCATTTTTTTTAAGTAGTTAAGTAAATACATGTAGAAGTAGAAGTTTATTAACTCAAGGATAATTAGTAACTTGTATATTTATTTAAGCATTTAAGGTAGCGTTATCTAAAAATAAATTTTAACGAATCAAAATAAAATATTTTGAAGTTATAAAAATTATAAAAGTACATTTCTTACAAGAATTGAGTGAAATAATAATTATCGAGTTGAATTTACGAAAACCGTCGTAATTATATAAATATAACAATTTATGTACCAAATAAATTTAAAACACCGGGTAAACTAATAATATAATTTTTATAGTCTTAAAATGAGTATAAAAATATATTAGGACAATTTTTGAAATGGTTGGACCAGATATTCAAAATAAATGTTTACGCGATAACGTTTATTTAATAAGAAAATAAACGTTTAATGAAAAATGCAAACCCATGCATAATATTGATATGAAATGATGTTAATGAAATGTAGACTAAACTTAGTCTATATGAAATGTCCTCGGTAAAATGTTCATGAATTCGCAGCTAAACCACTAAGGTTACGCGAATTTGATACTCGTAAACGTAGTTTACGATAAATGATGAAATAGTGAAACTTTTAAAGTTTGTAAAATGTCCTGAAATTACGAGTTGTCACACCATCAAAGAAGTCAACCAGATCATCATCCAAATCTGTGAAGAAACCACCTCGCTCTTGGATTTCTCAGACACATGAAAGAATTGTGAAAGCTGTCAAACAAGTCAGAATGAAAGACATGTTATACAGAAAGCTTAACTTTCTCAATCAACAAATACAATATCTACATGACAAGAATGACAAGATGAAAGAAGAAAGGAAGTTTATTCAGGAATTCATGAAAGGTCATCGTAAAGAGAAACTGGATGAAATGATTGAAGGTTACACTCAAAAGTACCTTCAAGATATCGTTCCTAAAGTCCAAAAGGAACTAGAGACGACAGCAAGAGATCATACCCACAAGTTTCTTCTCGACACTGTCCCCGGTGTGACTAGAGAAGTATTTTCCAGACAACTCACCCCTAACATCGTCGCATTGGTTAAACATACAATGGCCAATGAAGCTGATCTCTCTGAATCTGAGTTAATCGCTAAACTAGTGATGCAAATGTCAAAGCGATCTGGAACGTTTACTTCGGATAAAGCTAAATTTTTCAAAGGTCTACTTGCTTTTCAACTCATATCATCATGCAAGGAGTCAGCCGATCAACCCAAACGGCCAAGAGATGACGATGATAAGGACAAGGACTCTGCATCTAAACGTCAGAAGCAATCTGGTGAATCTTCGTCTATGCAACCCCCACCTAAATGGACTCCTTCTCAACGAAGATCTCCTCCTCGCTCTTCAACTGATAAACCTCAGGACGATTCCGAGTTACCACCCCAGACTCAAAAAACCGGTGATTACTTTGAATATACGGGTGGTGACGATGAAGAGGTCCTTGAGCCCCAACAACAACCCACCTCTCCCAAACAAGGACAGAAACCAGCATCATCATCTAAGCCTTCGAAAAAGAAGAAGAAGACGCTTCATACTGACGTCATATCATGGCTAGATGACGATAAAACTGAAGAATTTGAATGGTTTGCTACACTTGTTAACAACACTCCCTACCCTGAAGAAGGTCAAGAATTGGTAGACGGTAGTACCTTGGAGCATGCAAAGATTTTGCAAGAAAGGTTCTGGGTGAAGAAGATGACGAAATCTGAATTGAAGCGCATCAAGAATGAAGCATTCCTACTTTTGAAAGACAGCTTGGAAAGTGCAATCGAGGTTGAATATCACCTTGAAAACATTGCTCGAGCCATGTCTAATAACATGGATTGGCTCAACCCAGAAGCAAACATCGACTTCACCAAACGGGACAATCCTCCATATTACACCGACTGGTCTCGACCTCTACCTACCATTGGCCAACCTGATCAGCCTAGGATTCCTTTTAGACATTTCTTCAACAAAGACTTAGATTTTCTTCAACACGGTGGCGATGGTTCAAGGAAATACGCTACATCTCTGACACTTCCATTCCCTGCTGCAATATACTCTGATTGTATAGCCATCGAGGAACGTGCTACTTACATGTTCTCCGACAAAGTGGTAGCGTATGACCAAGATGCAATGTATGGGATTCACCATTGGCCGGAACGCTGAAGAATCTACTACAGAAGCTGCTTGGTCCAGAAGTCTCAACATGCAGTGTTCAGTACTAAAAGTATCGTGGCCATCCAACATGTTGGTCTATCGTCTAAATGGGACTACACTTTTCTCAAAAAGATTGTGGTCAAAAGACAAGACGAAAGGGACTATGCATTCTCTGAAGCTGACTTTGAGAATTTGAACATCAACGATATTGAAGACATGTACCTTGCCAAAGTTCAAGGTCGCATGAGACAATTTCCAACTGAAGTACAACGTGAATTCATCAAGTCACTGCTCATCTTCATCAGACGCATAGTCATCAAAGAACGTGTTGAAGATCTTCAGCTTGCCGTTGAATCATATCAGAAACGTGTCAACTTCACTCCACCACAGCTTGATCTTCCCGATATCAACCAGCTATCACAATTAACGCTCATCAGCAAACCGTTTGGTGTCGTTTATCGCAGTGAACTTCATCGCAATTGCTTGATGGCGTGTAATGAGCTTCACAAATTTGGAGATCATACTCTGAAGATGGTTAGGGACGGATTAGCTTATCGATTGAAGGATATACGTGAAAACATTGGGAACCCTAAGCGATGGAATTCTCAGGATCGGAGGAATGTGAGAAGGATCATCACCATGATTGACGAACGATTGTTCAGAAGGGATCAGTTCAGAACGTTGGAAAGTTTTGTTGGTGGTCGACCCAGGATTAACATCACCGGCTATCAACGCCCTGTTCGCACTCCTGGGAACATAACTGCACTTCCTGGTACTCCTTGATTTGGTTCTTTCATTAAAAAATTTTGGATGTATGATGATATATGTCTATGGCTTGTGCACACATAACAGTGTACAAACCGTAATTGTCAAGAAAGGACCCTATGGTACGCCTCAGTGCCACAATCCTTATAAAAGGAGCGAAAGCTTCTTATTTTTGAGTACAACCTATCAAACCTTTCATTTTTCAAGGTTTTGCTAAAAAACACAAGTACTTCCCCATATGATTTTTCAAAACCTCAACCGTTTATATCACTCGTTGAGGGGGAGTATTTGAATTAAAAACTTTGTTCACAAATTGTTCATAGTGGTCATCTTCCCGCAACACTCGAAATGGTCATATTTATTGTCAACCGTTCAAAAATAACATTTTTTATGCCATTTTTTAGGGGGAGAAAATTTGTGTGATAAGAAATATGTTGTGCAAAATGCAAATGAATCTGTGTACCTCAGACTTAACCAACGAATTGACGGTACTAAACTGTTTGTAACTCGAAAAGACTTGTCCTGGACGGGTAATAATTTCAAGCTAGTTCGCTAGTAATGTAAACGTGTCTCGCAAAGGACTTGTCCAAGTAGAAAGTACCATTCGAGATACTCTTGATAGACATGAACTCTGACGGGTATGACAACCTTTCGAGGTTTGTCTACACCTTCAAGGCAGTTATTAGAGCTAGTTGTCACCTAAAAGCTGACAATGTAACTCTTTAACTATGCAACGTAACCGTGTCTCGCGGGGGATTGTCTATCTTTAGTGGATCAATTCAAAAAGTGCGCGCTCTTTCCTCACTGTGCATTTAACCATTAAAACTATTAAGCACATGTGGAGGGGGAGTATTTATGCAAAACCTCATCTCTCACAGTGGTTCAAACATGTTTTTCATTTACAAACCATTTGAGAGATTTTTTTCACAAACTGTGGTTTTAATGGCAACATAGGTTAGTCATGGAGTTATAAGGTGACTAAGGTTAGGAATAACCGTCCTATGATCCGCCAGAGCCGGAGGGATCTACCCAAGGACACTACCATTAGTTAGTGTTAGAAGTCCTTAGGAATGATTGTAAAAAGGAGAAAATGAGAATCGGAGAAAGAAGGAGTTGAAGAATCAAAAAGAAAATGTAAAGTAAAGGGTGAAAAGAAACAGCCCTCCAGATTATTCAACTTACGGCAGACACCGGGTTCAATTCATATGCTACTGGTTGTCACTTAGTGACACCGGTATTGAAGATTAAAAGTCGTCATGGACCCAGTGACGCACGCACTAAACCTTCTTAGCCACTCAAGTTTCTCTCAAAAGAAGCTTGTTTCATTCTCACAGGGAACCCTACGCAAACTATTGGCTTTCTCTTAGAGATCGCTGGTATTGAAGAAGGAGACCCTCTCCCTAGTCTCCGCTCAGGAAACCTAAAACGCACTATTGAGTCTAGAGCCACGAGATTCATCAAAAGATCTCTTAGGAACACTTGACATTTAATCACTTGATGATCAACAAATAAGATTATCAGTGGTTCATATCGAGTCCTTCACAGATCTTAGCAATCTGTCGAGAACATTTATGAGAGGTTCACATATGTGATCCTCAGTGATTGAATGGAAACTCCTGCCAGGGTCAACATCAAACAGCCCTGACAGCAGGTCACTTTGGTAACTCCCCGTGGATTACGCGGAGTGTGTCTCAAACGGTCTACAGTCGTGAGGTGATGCTACGGTGTACCTCAGCGACTCATCTGAACTGTAGATGTACTTCGGTACATCGCGTTATCTCACTTGTGGGACTCCAGTTCAGGAACGGCCTTTGTAAGAATTAGAGTTGTGTTTTCACACTATGCTGTTAACACTCTCGAAGTTCAAACTTGTAAGTGTCGGAATCCGCTTATTACTAACCGTTTGACATGTTTTCTTCTTATGGAAGCTCCGGAGCGGAATGATCGTGCTGATTCTTCTCATGCTCACGCCAACATCATCACTAATGGAAGTTCTATTCAAAAGCAACACAACCGTCAGAATGATTCTTCGTCAAACCAAAGAATCTACAAAGTTAAAAACTTAAAGAACTTCATCAGTATTGAATTCCAACGTCAAAGAGCGTGTGAGCATGTTGAAGAATGACGTGGAGACACTGGAGCAGCGAAGCAGACCTGAGGCAGACTGATGCAGACAACAACATACTATCACTTTCACCACAAAGAACAATGATCAAAGAACAAAGTTAAAGATGACGTCGAAGCATAACTGTTCAAAGATAACTATCTCTCTACACTGGGGAGATTGTTCGAATCAAGGCAATTCCTCTCACAAGAAAGAAGAATGTCAGAAGACGTCAGAGCTACTATTACATCAACGCCTTCACCGTTTACATTCATATATACTTGAGGGGGAGATTGTTGGAATCACTCCTAAACAGTATTTCAAGTATTTGTATTTCATATGTAATAGGTAGCTTATTATGGCCTTTATGTTTGTTTAAGGTCTAGCTTATGTAGAAGGCCATAAGCTTAGGCCCAAGCCCAAATAAGAAAGGATGGGAACTAGGAGTGTTGCCCTAGCTTCCCTCCTATAAATACTCTTGTAAACCCTCACTTGAGGGTTGGTTGTTCAAGTTTTTCTTTCACATATGCCTTACGCCTAAACCGTCTTTAGTATATCGTGTGTGTGTGCTTGTTTACTTGTTCAATCGCCTTATCTCTTTCTATATTACTTGTGTTTATAAAACTAGTGACCTAACATTGCAGAAGTTAAGTCTTGATTAATCCAACCAGTCGTTCAGCATCTGGTCTTTCATTTCCCACTGGATCTGGAGGAATTTCCAACTTCTGACACAGCATCCTTTCCATAAGTCTCTTGGACAATGGATAAATTCTTTCAGCAAACATGCAGACTGTGATTCCACCCTTTGTCTCAACTACATGCACACGAGGTAGGGGATAATATCTCCAGGACTCAACCTGCCATAGATGTGAGTTCTTCCAAATGAAATGCCCTTTACCATTGGGAGATAGAGAGTCAATCAGGACATGAAGATCTCCCAATAAGCACATCCCAGAACCTTGTGATGCAGTATTGCAGTAATGTTTGGTGACGAGAGTGTACAGAGTAAGTATATCTGCCCTGTCTACCAAATGGAGTATTTCCTTCAAAAAGGTGAACTCCATTGAAGTTTTGTCCAATCGATGAATGACATTCATCTCACCATTTATCAGAGACCACTGGACCAACACATTTTGATATCCCTCAGGAAAATCAGTAGCAGACCCTTCGTTAATAAAGGTTGAGTCATCAGCCTTTAGATCCAAAGGAACATGCTTGGGTGATGGCTTATTCTTCGATGCATGAGTCCTCTCTTTTCTCACAGATCTTCTCAAAGATGTGAGTTTTCTCTTGGCCATCCTCTTCATCCTTCTACCAGGTGTATAGATTTCCGAAGAAGGAAAATCTTTGGTTTCTTCATTAACTTCTGTAGTAGGGCTTGAAGAAGTAGAGGTGGATTTAGGTGAGACATCATCACGAAGGGCATGCATTCTTTCAAGCACCTTTCTTGCCTTTTTAGCTTTGACAGTTATGGTTTTAGCTGCTTTAATCGAACCACCTCCTTCTGTATCAGTAGATCCCACAGCTGGAGCAGAAGCTTGTACATTAGGAGCTTCAGAGGAAATGGTGGTCGGTTCAGCAGATGAGTCCTTTTCAGTTGAGCTAGTGACTCCGGTAGAAGCTTCAGCAGATATAACAGTGGGTTCAGCAGAAGTAACCTGGTCATTTTCCCCAACCAAAGTACTTTCTTTTGCAGCAGCAGATGCCACATTTGAGTTAGAAGGGGGCATAACTGGTGCTTCAGGGGAAACAGCCGATGGTTCAGCAGAAGGAACCTTGTCAGACGAAGGAGTGTCTTCAGAAGTTTCTTCAGAAGAAACCATCTGAGAGATCGTCTTAGGTGGAATATCATCAAAATTATCCACTATCTCAACAAACTTGGGTCTTTTGGCCTTTGGTGCAACTTCATTCCCAACAATTCTTTTCAAGTTGGAAGATGGTGTTAAAGCAGAAGAAGAAGTCTTCATAATCATATTGTACAAGTAAAACAATCTTGCATCAGGTAAAGCCACGACTTGCTTCATTGTTAAACCACGGTTAAGCATAGTACAACTTTGATTTTTCACTGTAATCCTCATCTCTGTTTTCTTCTGAGCTTCAGTAAGAGGTCTCTCTCTCTTTGCCTTATTCTTTTCAGTACTCAGGGCTTTCCTTTTCGCAGCTGCTTCTTGCTTCCTTTGTTCTCCAAGCTCCATCATTCGAGCCACAAAATTTTCACTATCAAATTCCCCACCTAAGATACTTTGAGCAAGTGTAGGATTAGAAGTGGTTTGCTTAGTAAGAGCATCCCATTGTGCAGCAGGCATCCGAGTAGCTAACTCATCCAATTCTCTTCGTCTCTCAGGAGGCAAAGAAGAAGTAGAATGGTCTGCAATTTGTTTAGTCACTTCTTCACTTTTCTTCTGATCTGCAAACTCAGCAAACCTGCTTTCTTGTCCTCTCCTTTCTTGTTCAGATACCAGATTTGGACCAAGCTCATCTTCAATCATTACACCTTTCTCTTTATTAGTAGACTCATGAACAACATCAGCTGGAGGAGAATCACCAATTTGAACTTCAGAGGAATAGTTTTGAGAGAGATCTTCAATAGGTGTGGTAAGGATATCAGTTGCAGGATCCAAATAAAAATTTCTTCCAACATGAAATACAACTTGATCATCTGCTGAAGGGGTGGGACATGATGGTTCTTGAACAGGTACATGATGATAAGTTTCAGATGCAATATCCTCCATTTGAACCTCATCAGATGTAGTATTGTCAACACTTGGTTTCTTGGAGACTTCAGCAGAACCCTTATGCAAGTGAGATCTCTTTCTTCTTCTATAAAGAACAGGTTCCTCATTCTTTGAGGATTCAGCAACCACTGAGGAAGGAACAACTATCTTCTGAGCCACATCAGCTAAGATATTTAGAGAAGCAAGCCGAGAGTCCTCATCCTCCTCATCAGAAGAAATGACTAACTTCCTTTTGCTACTCTTTTCAAGTCGCTCCTCTAGGTCCTTAACTTTATTCTGCAGTTCCTCAATCTTATCACCAAGAGTAGACTTGGTCTCTGTAAGCTCCTTTTTGAGATCAGTCACCTCAGCTGCATACCTGTTAACAAGAGCATAGACAGATGTAAGAGTAATAGGGTCCTCAGCTCCACCAGCAGATTGCTCTGTGGTAATGGGAGTTTCATTGGACCTTTCAGTGGAAATATGGTCATGCTCAAAATGAGGAGGTACTTCATCAAAAGGTTCCCTTTGAGGACTAGGTGTGGTCATCCTGTTCAGGTCAGACTCAAAATCATCAATTGAAGTCTGTGCAGGTGGTGGACTCGGTCTGGGTGAAGGTACAGGTGGAGAATGGTCAGGAGCAATATGAGATGCTTCAGCAGTAAAAGAGGGACCCTCATCTATATTAACTGATGGATTGCCATCAGTAGCAACATTTGAAGAGGGAGGGATATCAGCAACATTTTCCTCATCAGCAGCCTCATTGCCATGAGGCAACATAGCTGCTGACAACGGATGATGTGCCCCCTCAAAGTTAGTTCCCATAGAGGCAAATAGTTTAGCTGAAAGAGCTCCTATGGGATGAAAGGCTTCGACTTGGGTAGAGGTGTCTATGATTATTTGTAAGAATCTAGGGTACATTAAAAACTTATGTTGTTTCCTGTTTATATTTTCAACCATATTATCAAAAATAAATTTAGAAAAGTTATAAGTTATCCCTTGAGATAGACACACAATACCACACGCCAATTGCGTAGAGAGTTGATCCCACGCTCCAGATTTGTTGCTAATGCACTGAAGCAGAGTGTGAACTAAAAATCTCCACATAGGGCAAAAATGTTTTTTCAACCATATGTCCGTTCTTGTACCTTGATACCCAATGGCTCTCAGCCCAGAGAGAATCACCTCTGTACTTAAGTGATAAACCCCATCAGCATCATCCAAATTAAGCTTTCTCCTTATTAGGTCCTCCGTCACCACGTGCTCTGTTTCATCAATCAAAGCAACAATCTCTGTTTCACTTCGTTTTTCAGCAGATTCCCAAAATTGTTTAACCAACGATTCATAAATCGCATCAGGGGAATGTGTTAGGGCAAAGTGAATCTTGGACCGCTTCAGGAACTCCACCATTGGTTCATACAATTCATCACCCTTTGCTTTACCCAAAAATGCAACTTTATTGTGATCTTTCTTGAATTGAAGAGCCATGAGAGATATGTGATTTTAGGGTTATGAATTTTGAACTGAAGAGGGAATTGTTTCTTTTGAAGTGGAAGAAATGTGTTTAGAGGAATGGTAACCGTTACCAAGAATATAGTCAAAAGTATGAGAAATTTAGTTGACCATATCCTACGTGTATTTCAACTTGACCAACGACAAATTAACACTTCAGCAGAAACACACAGCCAATCTGCTGAGATAATATGCTTCGGCAGAAACCACCCCAAGACTAGAATATCTTCGGAAGGATTCTAGAATAACTGTGCCAACTAACTCGCATTAAATTGCATTAACCCTTGCATCCGTCTATTTAATCATCCCAATGCATACTTCTCTTCATCAAAAACCCCCAAATATCATCACAAACCCTAATTCCAACAATGCTCCAAAATTAACCACAATCAACCAAAATTAACCATGAAAACTACACCAGAGGTTGTAAACCCAAACTCTTCTCCATCATCATCATCATCCAGTGATTTCCTCCAGTTTTGGTCATGTCCTCCTGACCCTCGTCCTTTGACATCCCCATTTCTCCCTTCTTCTGAAGATGACGGTGTAGTGGATCCAAGTGAGTCTTCTGATGACTCAGAGGAACCCACTACTGAGATAACTTCTTACTCCCAACCTCCAGTACCTCAACCTTCACAAAGGCCTCGTGCCGAAAGAGAGGTGGTGCTTGCTCTACCTGCGCCAATCTTTGGTGCATCTTCACACTTCGTATAGAGGAAGAGCTAAAGGAAGGTGGATGGATTGCATTTTGGTTGAAATCGATAGATGAAACACAAACGAAACTTTATGTTTCTTCAACACCATGTGTGATCATCGTCATCATCATCGTTTGCATCAATCCATCTTTCCATTTTGATCCTTAGCATCTTCGTCGTATCGGTCAAGCATATCCAGCCATCGAGATAGAAGGAATGGGTGGTTATGCAAGATTTTACAAACGCATATCCAGCATCTAGTGAAAGATGTGAGCGATCATGCATATCCAACAGCCCGTTAGATGTTGGAATAGATGATATGAACTAGATTAGGATTAGTAGATCATGCGTAGTACTATTCTTGTAGATGTATTGAAGTTGATTGTAAGTTGTAATCTGTAAGCTGTAACTTGAATGAATGAATGAACTATTTTAACTTCAGAACTTGTCTTTAGTACTTTTATCTTCAGTGGAATCAAGTTGCTCACTTCAGAACTTAGCTTTCAGTGGAAACAAGCTTTAATCTTAATTAACCATTTACCAGAGGACCACACATGAATGAACATGAACTGAACAGGGCATCTTGCAAAACAAACACAGAGAAACACAAGAACAAAACAGAGACAAAACAGACAAAAAGAATATTAGCAAGTTAGTGTTAGCAAACAAAATATACACAAAGATTACTACAAAATCCTCCCCTGAGGCATATGCCTCCCCTGAGGCCTATGCCTCCCCTTAAACTTTGCAATTAAGGGATCCTAACAGAGGAGAAAGATCCACCTTTGTTCTTGGGTTTCCATTGAAATTTAGGTCCCTTATAATTCCAAGAACAACCTTCTGAGGGCTTGACAGCAGTACCCCAACATCCTTTCCCATTATTCATAGAGTCAACATATGCAGGCCAATAACCATGTTTAAAATATGGGCTAGTAGGTTGCACATAAGGTCTATCAGCTGATCTCCTCTAAGGAGAGTCGGTATAATTAGCTTGTGGGACATAAGGAGGAATATTATTAACATTGGTCCACACTGGTCTCGGTTTCTGCTGAGTAGCACATACACCCAATCTTTGCTCATAAAAATCACAATCCTTAATTAAATGAAATTTACATCCACACACAAAACATGTCTTCCTTTTGGAAGATTGATTCAACAAAGAGGATGTTCTATTACAAGTAGAAGTACTTAAACCAGAAACATTAAAGGAATTGTTTTTAACAGAATTATTATGCAAAGATTTAAAAGACAAGTCTTCAGAGGAAACTGGCTTGGAAGTTGATTCCTCAGCAGCTACCCTAGAAGGCTTGTAGATAGACTTGGGTGCAGGCTTGGGTGTAGGCTTGGATGTAGGCTCAGGTGAGGGCTTGGGAAGGTCTGACTTATCACTTGAATCACAGCTGGAAGTAGATCCTAGATCCGATGAATTGTCACTGTCAGAGAAAGAGACAAAGTCATAAGATGAAGCATCGTTGTCTGGCAAGTCTTTTGACTTTTTGCCATACAGATGGTGTGATCCATCAAAGTCAACAGTAATGGACAGGTCAGTGGGCATGAATTCACCTCTAATAGGTCCAGGGACAACATGTAAATCACTTTCCTTTTTGAAATGTTCTAAGCCTGCAGGTGTAGATTTACGCCCATCATTCCTAGCTTCCAATCCTACATACTTTTGAAAACCTAAACCTATTCCAGAGTTCACTGACTGACTACTATAGAGTTCTCTAGCTAGATTGTCACATGATATTAACCATTGTTTATGTCTAGCTATTTCCTCAGCTAGTTTCTCTTTAAGCTCTAGGTTCTCAGCAATAGCATCAGCTTTTTCCTTTTCAGTGCGTTTAAAGTTAATATTTGCAATATCTAGATCAAATTGAAGCACCTTAATCTTTTCTTCATAAGCTATCTGATTCTTTTGAAACCATACCTTTTGTCTTTCTAATGTTTTTAACGAAAGTTTATAAGCTTCATTATCAACATAGCATTCATTGTATTTAGGTTTCATAGTATCATAAGCTTCTTTAAGTTCATTGTATCTTTCACTACAACCAAATATACAGTTGTGTACCTAAGAAAGTCCCATCAAGGCAAACTGATCATGCCTATCTTCTGATGTACATCTGGCCAGCAATCCAAGTTTCTCTGTATCAGCAGCTTCCTCATTTACAGGTTCATGTGCAGCCCAGTTGACCTGTTCATCCAAGGTGACAAGAGCTGCTGAAGTACTAGCTTCCTTCTGTTTCTGCTGATAGGAAATGTAGTTAGTTCCCTCTCCACTCTTCCTGTCTTTGCATTCCCTTGAGAAATGACCCATCTGGTGACAAAAGAAACACTTGACCTTTCTCCTGTCAAAGCGAGCTGGATCCTTTCCCTTGAAGCCAAACTTTCTTCCTGCCTTCTCCTCAAACCTCTTGATATCTACTGAAAGCATGGCCACCTGCCATTTCAGTTTCATCTCCTCCATCTCAAGTGGGTCCACCTGATCAAAATCTTCATAGACAAGATGCTGCTGAGTATCATAATCAGCAACAAATGAATGAAGAACATCCTCCAATATACTGCCAGTTTTAGCTTGAGGAGGTGATGGAGTGGGACGATAAGATGATGATGGTAAGTAAGATGGACTTGAAGCATGCATCATCATATTAGAGTGAGATGTCCCAACAAAGGCTGAATGACCAGAAGAGGATGCACGGTAGGGAGATCTGACATCAGGTTCAAGAGATTTGAGTTTGTTGTATAGCTCATCAAAAGTGAGCATGTCCAACCCACCTTTAGCTTTAAGGGCTATACTGACATGTAACCATGATGGAGGCAAAGATCGTAGGAACTTTGAATTGCAATCATCATTGTCAGGCTTTGCATTCAGCTGGTTTAGCTGACTCAGAATCTTGTGAAACCTGTTGTATCCCTTGTGGATACCTTCTTCTTCAGAGATATTGAACTCTTGGAAGTGTTGTCTCAGCATGGACTTCCTCATTCTTCTAGACTCTTCATTGCCACCGAACCTTGCTTTAAGAGCCATCCATATGTCCTTTGCATCATCCATGTGGTGAAAATCACCCAAGTGATCTTCAGGAATAGCTTGAAGAAGGATGGTTCTTACTTTGTGCTCTCTTTGCACAGCTAAAATCTCTTCAGCAGTTTTGGGAGGAGCAATGGTAAACTTACCATCAAGATCTGGGATGGTCCTTTTTAGACTGTTTCCTTTCTTCACAATCTCCCACAGATTCCAATCAATATTGGAGATCCAGTTCTGCATCTTCATGGTCCACAGATCATACTCTTCCTTTTTCAGATAAGGAAACTTGCCATTACTGTTGGAGAGACTAAGTTGCTGCATAGAGATAGTGTTTTTGATGTTGTTGTTGGTGACTTCTGATTCATCATCAGTTTCAGGCATGGTGAATATGTTTTTGGTTGTATGGGGGTGAGGTAAATATGGTTCTCAGTATCCCGAGGCTCTGATACCACTTGTTTAACACAGACAGACCTTGACAGATCTTGAGCTCTCGTGGATCGTTAGTGTTGCCTATGTAATCATAAGCAAACTAATAGAAAATCTCTACAACTCGTATTCTATAGCGGAATGTAAACACAAGTTGTTATAACTAAGAACACTTAGATCCTCTATGGATCTTTTATTAACTGAAACACTATGTTTCGAATGAGTTATCTATTACAAACTATTAAGTTCCTTTTATAGACAAGGAACCCTAAACTATTACTACCCAATCGACTAAACATGCAAGCATACATTTAATGACTAGAATAATAAACAATATTGAGCAGTACAATAATACCCATGCTAACCTCGGGCAGTACAAGAATAATGATGGGTTATCATTTAAATAATAAAGCGCATGCTGATCCTAGTCAGCTTCCACCCTTCAGCAGAAACACGGCACGGCTTCTATACTTCAGCAGAATCTCTTCTTCAGCAGATTCTGCTTCTACTTCAGCAGAATCCTTCGGCAGTATTGACAGCAGAAATCCTACTTCGCATAATTCCCAACACTTTTAATTCCTACAAATCTAAGGGCGATCCTCACATTTTGGGTGGAATTTAGGTGGTAAAGGGTTTTTGTGCTAGTCATATAACTTCCTATCCGTGAGACGCTTTTGTTAAGACTAATGGCCCACTCCTATATATCATGAAAAGTTTTAAATTTGGTGCTAAAATTACCCTAACCGACATTTTCTCATGGTTTATTACACAAATACAATTGGACAAAGCAAATAATCAAGGATAAGCATAGTTTCAAAGTTCCCGTTTTATTTTCCCTGCCTACACTTAAACTGAACATTGTCCCCAATGTTCCCCGAAAGTATCAAAGGTATGATAATGGAAGGTAATTAAAAACGAAAGAAACTAGTACTCCCCTGATTAGCTCGGTAGGATCCGTGTGTGAAGTAGTGGTTAAATCCTTCTTCAAGAAGAACGTTAGCGTTAAAAGCTTCTTCTCATCTTATGTATCTTCTTCTTGGTAAATTAAACCTGCACACTTGAAGAAAACAAACAACCCAACGCATCAAACCGAACAAACAAAAATCTCAACAAGATGTAATTCCAGACTTATATAGGATATAATGCTTGTGGAATGGATGTTTGCAGATTTTCTAGAAAATTAAGACCTGGAAAATTCCAAAAATTTATAAGTAGCACAGAAAACGAGAAAAAGTAGTAAGCAGTTTCTACTCCTCCTGACGCCGTCAGGTTGTGATCCTGACGCCGTCAGGTTATCCTGACAGAAACTGGTCTGCGATTTTTTGAAAAAAATTCTGGAAAATTTATATCTTTAGAATCTGGAAAAATTCCTGCAAAACATCCATTATGACTCGATACAAGCATTTGACTCTAACAAACACACATATATATCTTTTAAATAATTATAATTCTCATGTTCATGTTTTTTTTGAAAACGTGTGTAATCCTCCCTACACTTATCCATTATGTAAAATACCTTTATATGTAATTAAGACGAGGTTAAAGACAAAATAAAGCATTTTTACAAATTCAAACATGAGAATAAACAATTAATAAAAGATATACGACACACAAATGAAAATGAAAAACAAATACACATGGGTTGCCTCCCAAGAAGCGCTTGTTTTTGTTCGAGTCACGAGCCTGACTCTACCCTTATTTAACAGATAAAGGGGAAGTTTTTTCTACACTTAAGTTTAAGTGCGGGTGATAGTAGCAATACACACCCTTAGGGTGGAAATTTGCTACGTGAGGAGAGGGTGATGGATGATTTATATGCTCAAAGGAGTGTGCTCCATTCATTATAACCTTACCTAAGTCTATTGGTGTAGCGGGTGAATCAAATCTCCCTCCTAAAAATGGATCATCTTCTATTAACTTCAAAAGATTCTTAGTTAAGGATCCATCTTGACCTAATAAACCCGGTTTAAACCCATAGTGTTTCTTGTTATCAACCATGAATGGGTGATATAAGTATGTAAGGTCATGGGTTACTCCTATATTAGCTTCCACTCTACATGGCCTAGAATCTACCACCTTTATCAAGCAACTACCTGGACTATCTATTTTGATGGGTGGATTGGGGCCTAATTCAATTCCAAGATTCACATCTAAAGACGGAACATTGGGTAAGGCTTTTGGTTGAGGCTCCGGTTCATCAAAATTAGGAACTTCCCTAGGACTAAGAGAGAGGTCACGACAACAAGCATCTAAACCTACATTATCTAGTGGCATTTGGTCCAAAGGTTCTCTATCAATCGGGGCTCCTATAGTCTCTTCGACTTCTTCCGGGAAAGTTATAGGTGGTGTGTGTTCCTCAAGTGATGGTAGGGCTTGTGGGCTTGGAGTTTCCACCTTTTTCTCCATTATATCTAGATCTCCTAAATGTTTGAAATCAATCCCACACATGCAACTAGGTATTTCAACTATAACCATCTCACAATCTTGTTCGGGTTTAGGTTCCATGTTCTTAAAAACTAGGTCTTTTTGATCATGATGCCTAAGGTTGGATAAATCCTCCTTATCCATTTCCTCAAGTTGTAACAACTGATGGTTTATACTTAGGACGCTTTTCTTAAAATTTTTCCAGAGGGTTTCACTAAAAGGAGTTGATTCTAACAATGATCATTGAATAGAAGCCACACAAGCACAAAATTTATCAAATCCATCCAACCTTACACCCGTCTCCTTTTGGATATCTCTAAGATCACTCACAGATTCATTAGAACACCAAGCTGCTAAACTCAATTGATCCTCATTTGTTAATGATTCAAATGCAACTCCACTTGCCATAGCGAAAAATGAAGAGGGTTTTA
Source organism: Chrysanthemum seticuspe (assembly GCA_019973895.1). Taxonomy (NCBI): domain Eukaryota; kingdom Viridiplantae; phylum Streptophyta; class Magnoliopsida; order Asterales; family Asteraceae; genus Chrysanthemum; species Chrysanthemum seticuspe. The sequence continues at coordinate 76,629,115 of BPTQ01000006.1, read as the reverse complement.
CGAACACAAACACGAAGAAGGGGGATATACTACAAGGAAGCTAATAAAAAGAAAAAAAATCTCACTTGATAGGAATCTTGTGAGTAGACCTAAACAAGATATAAATCAAGCCTAAACAATAACTATTCCCTGGCAGCGGCGCCAAAAACTTGATAACGCTACACGCGTCGTTCGGGGTCAAAGGAACTTCCTTTTCGTCGAGCAAGTTTTTCAACACCCTAGGCAGTGAACCTAATCGCTGTATTGTAGTATTAGGGTAAGCCACGGGTATTGATATCGTTCTCTAGGGGAATAGTGTCGTTAGGCTGAAGTGTATGTCGATTTAAGTCTAAAGGTGAGGGATGATTATTTTTGTATTTTTATATTTTATGAAATGGAAAGGTACAAATCTCGGGGTTTGGATTTGGAGGGGGGGTTGGTATTGCTACCGATTACTCTACTTATCTAATTATCTAATCTAAGGTGTATATAGTCTATGTCTAATTAATGTGTGCTCGTATGATAGTTTAAAGATGTGTTTACTTAGGTTTTACTACTCCTTAATTATCTCCTATTGCTGGTTGAATTGTCACGTCCTTATTCCTAGTTGCGTTGTGTGTCTAAGGTTGTAGGGTATGCTTTTCTCCCTAACTCTTTGAACTTACCAAAGGGTCTCGTCTACAAAACCCACTAGGGATAATAAACTCTTACTCTAAGGCACTCTTTGGATGGTTTAGCTTACAACTACTCAAGGAGTCATATTCTAAGGTTCACAAAGATTTAATCAAGCATTAAGTACACAACGAATGACCTATCGCATTACTAGATCATTAACCAACTAAGATAAGAAACAACCAATCAATATTCAATAATTAAGTTTCATATTCCCTAAGCAAACACACAAGTAAATTAGCCGGACATGGAAAACATGCAAGCATACACACAAATAATCAAAGACATAATTGTATTAATGAAGTAAAACACTTATCTTGGTGTAAGATAGGGATTGGAACCCTAAAATACTGTACAAGACAGCCTTGGTTCGGTTTAGGTTTTTACTCCAAAAGACTACACACTAAATACTGAAAAATTCGGATTCTATATATAATATTACACATGCGACGGCGTCACTTTATGTTTTGTGACGCCGTCGTGTCGCCGTCATTAGGGTTTCGTCTTGGCCACGTCAGACTTGCGACGGCGTCACCTTATGCTTGTGACGCCGTCCTCTTTAGCTTCTGACGCCGTCTGGATTACATCTAGGCCGTCTGAGTTGCGACGGCCTACTCTTTTATAACTTGACGTCGTCACTTGAAAATGGGAGTTTTGGCTTCTGTCCCGTCACAAAGATCCTCCGAAGGCGTCACACTTAACACCTGACGCCGTCACCTTATGTTTTCAGCAGCTTTGAGTGTCTCAATTCTGACTTTGGCCATTTTCTTCGTATAATCGCTCCTTTTCGTCCAAATAAGTGCCATTCCTGCATTTTGCCTTCAAGAGACCTAAAAAGTGAAAAGGAACGATATTAAGCAATAACGGATATAAAAGTGATCAAATAAGGGCTTAAACGACCCCTCAAAAAGGTACCTTTTAAAACCTTATCAAATATCCCTACACTTGGTATTTGCTTGTCCTCAAGCAAATGTGCTTTTAGCCAATTAATTTATAAGTTAGAGATCATGAAGCATTGGTTTAAAACAGTCCACAACACATATAAGCCCCGCAAAAGTCATAACAAGCACGGAAATTACATACTAGCACCTCACGTAGGGTGTTTGGATACTCACATCTCTCTCGGGTGTATATGAAATATAACAAATTGGAAATGGAAGATAAACACTCATTAACCGGTCCTAGTACATAGATTACCATAGGCTTGAGAATAGATCAAACCTCCATCGCTTTGGCGTAAGCACCTAGGAAAGACTATCAAAGAGGTCTTTAAAGGGTTGTAATGACTGGTTTCCGGTAGGGGAACAAAGGGTTTGGTGGGATAAGCTATATAGTGGTGGTAAGTCAAAAATCTCTTATGTTACAAGCATACGAAGAATGGCGTTGCTAAGCCAAGACTCGACACTCTGAACTCTAGCTAACTGAAATAAACAAACATAAAATTAAAGGATAGATGTAGGATGGTAGCCCGTATTTTTTTTTTCAAACACTCTATTTTTTTTCTTTTCTCTTTTTCTATATATATATATATATATATATTTTCATACACTTTTACTCTACCATCCTCTACGGTAACATCAAAATGATAGGGATTTACAGGCACATCCCTACACTTGAGTTTTTATTACTCTAACACTAATTTGACTCGAATTGAAAAGATCAAAACACTTGGGGTACATTATTACGCAAACAAAGGGAATTTGAATTTAACGTTCCCTTCCCGTCCTTTCATAAACTTTAACTTTTCCCATGAATCCCAATCATCCCAAAACTGTATACAAAGGATATGACTCGACTTAGCAACTCATGCAAGCAACCAGATAATGATAACAATAATGCACTAAAAGTGAGTGCATATAGGGTAGGCTAAGGCGATTTGGGTGTACATTTGGGGGTGGGGTGTAAACAATGCTCTTCATTGATATTCCGGAAAAACCGAAACATCACGAGAACCGCGAAAAGGATAGGCTCTGAGGGGTTAACTAGGGGTATCGTGTACTAAAGATGAGTATAACGCAAAGGGTGTGGGGGAATTACTCAACCGAGGTGGAAGAAGTAATGTGTGCTCGTATGATAGTTTAAAGATGTGTTTACTTAGGTTTTACTACTCCTTAATTATCTCCTATTGCTGGTTGAATTGTCACGTCCTTATTCCTAGTTGCGTTGTGTGTCTAAGGTTGTAGGGTATGCTTTTCTCCCTAAATCTTTGAACTTACCAAAGGGTCTCGTCTACAAAACCCACTAGGGATAATAAACTCTTACTCTAAGGCACTCTTTGGATGGTTTAGCTTACAACTACTCAAGGAGTCATATTCTAAGGTTCACAAAGATTTAATCAAGCATTAAGTACACAACGAATGACCTATCGCATTACTAGATCATTAACTAACTAAGATAAGAAACAACCAATCAATATTCAATAATTAAGTTTCATATTCCCTAAGCAAACACACAAGTAAATTAGCCGGACATGGAAAACATGCAAGCATACACACAAATAATCAAAGACATAATTGTATTAAAGAAGTAAAACACTTATCTTGGTGTAAGATAGGGTTTGGAACCCTAAAATACTGTACAAGACAGCCTTGGTTCGGTTTAGGTTTTTACTCCAAAAGACTACACACTAAATACTGAAAAATTCGGATTCTATATATAATATTACACATGCGACGGCGTCACTTTATGTTTTGTGATGCCGTCGTGTCGCCGTCATTAGGGTTTCGTCTTGGCCACGTTAGACTTGCGACGGCATCACCTTATGCTTGTGACGCCGTCCTCTTCAGCTTCTAACGCCGTCTGGATTACATCTAGGTCGTCTGAGTTGCGACGGCCTACTCTTTTATAACTTGACGTCGTCACTTGAAAATGGGAGTTTTGGCTTCTGTCCCGTTACAAAGATCCTCCGACGGCGTCACACTTAACACCTGACGCCGTCACCTTATGTTTTCAGCAGCTTTGAGTGTCTCGATTCTGACTTTGGCCATTTTCTTCGTATAATCGCGCCTTTTCGTCCAAATAAGTGCCATTCCAGCATTTTGCCTTCAAGAGACCTAAAAGTGAAAATGAACGATATTAAGCAATAACGGATACAAAAGTGATCAAATAAGGGCTTAAACGACCCCTCAAAAAGGTACCTTTTAAAACCTTATCAGTCCTCAAATTCATCTTGTCGGGATTTTCTTGGGAGCAAAAATTCCTTGACCGCGTTCACATGCTCATAATCACGGGTGGTTACTTCCATTAACTCATTCACTTGTGCCTCCATACTCATAAACAATTGTGCCCGGGAATCTAATCCATTTTCATGGATTATTGGAATTTCCCATCCTTCTTCTTCATATTGTGCTAAGTCTTCTATTACTTCCCAACATGCTTCAACATTGAGGTTACTTAGCCTTCCACCGGCAGCGTAATCAATGGTTTGTTGGATAGAGGGACTGACGTGATCGTAAAAGATTTGGACTTGAAGCCAAAGATCAATGCCTTGATGAGGGACTTTATGGAGCAAGTCCTTGAATCGAGTCCATGCTTCGTAGAGAGATTCACCTTGACATTGTTGGAACATCAAGATTTCATTCCTAAGCTTAGTAGTTCTCCCCGGTGGGAAAAATTGGGCAAGGAAACGAGTGGTGAGATCATCCCAACTTGAGATGGAGCCGGCGGGAAGTCGCTCAAGCCAATTACTAGCTTGGTCCCGTAGAGAGAATTGGAAGAGATGCAAGCGCGTGGCCTCCCGAGTAGTAGCATCAAGGTCGATGGAATCGATGATTTTAAGGAAATCCTTAAGATGCTGATTAGGATCTTCAGAACGAAGTCCATGGAATGCACATCCGTTTTGCACCAACCGGATGGTGTCGGATCGCAGGGCCGTAGTTTGAGCTTGATCGGAGAGCTCAATAGTGTTCCTATAGCCTAGGTTGCTTGGTCTAGAGTATTCACCAAGAGTGCGGCCTCTTGGTGGGTCATTTGGTGGTGGGTTGATGAGTGGTCGTTGATTATCACCTTCCATGATGAAAAGTGATGGGGTTACGAACAAAGGTCACAAAGAAGGGGGATAGACTACGAGGAAGCTAAAATTGAGAAAAAAGCTTACTTGATAGGAATCAAGCAAGGGAACCTAAACGAGATAGAGATCTAACTAGCTATTGTATTCCCCGGCAGCGGCGCCAAAAACTTGATACGCGTAAAATGCGCGTTCGGGGTCAAAGGAAACTTCCTTTTCTTCGAGCAAGTTTTTCAACCACCTAGGCAGTGAACCTAATCGTTGTAGTGTAGTATTAGGGTAAGCCTCGGGATTGATATCGTTCTCTAGGGGAATAGGAATGCTAGTGAGAAATTACTACGCTAAGGTTGGGGTTGAGGAAGATTATTTTTTTATCTTTTTATGTTTTTTAGAAAATAAAAGTACAATCTCGGGGTATTGGATTTGGGGGTGGTACTTCTACCGATTACTCTACTTATCTAATTATCTAATTAACTAAGCTAAGGGGTAGTCTATGTCTATTGAAGTGTGCTCGTATGATGATTAAAGATGTGTATACCTAGATACTATTACTCCCTAGTTATCTCTTATTGATGGTTGAATTGTCACGTCCTTATTCTTAATGCGTTGTGTTTTCTAAGGTTGTAGGGGTGCTTTTATCCCTAACTCTTTGAAGCTACCTAAGGTTAATCACTACGGAATCTCTAGGATTCATAAACTTAACACTAAGGTCATCTTTGGATTTTTAGCCTACAATTCCACTAGTAATTATAAACTAATGTTCAACAAAGATTAATCAAGCATTAATAACACAACGATGGCTTTAAGCACTCCTAAGCCAATTTACAATTAAGATAAGAGACAACCAATCAATATTCAATAACTAGGTTTCATAGATCTAAGCAGACACACAAGTAAATTAGCCGGACATGTTAAACATGCAAGCATACACACATTCAATCGAAGACATAATGAAATCAAGGGAATAAAATAACTTATCTCGATGTAAAATAGGGTATTAGAACCCTAAAATAATGTCCTAGATGGACTATAATCGTTTTAGGTTTTTACTCCACAAGTCTACCTCTTTAAAAGTCTGAAAACTCGAATTCTATATATAGAGTTACAACTGCGACGGCGTCACCTTTTAATTGTGACGCCGTCAGATCCCAGCCATTAGGGTTTCGTCTTGGCCAAGTCAACCTTGGGACGACGTCACGTTGTGGTTGTGACGCCGTCAGCTTCAACTTCTGATGCCGTCTGAATTAGGATCTAGGCCGTCTGAGGGAAAAAATCTTCGTGACGCCCTACTCTTCAAAGCCTGACGCTGTGAGGTGCAAAATAGCAAATTCGCTCCTGAGCCATCACAAATATAGGGACGGCGTCGCTCTTTGTTTGTGACGCCGTCGGGTGCACTTCTAGCAGCTTGAGTGTCTTGATATTGACTTTAGCCATTTTCTTCACATATTCACGCCTTTTCGTCAAAATAAGCATCATTCAAGCATTTTGCCTTCAAGAGACCTAAAAAGTGAAAATGAACGAAATTAGGCAGTAACGGATATAAAAGTGGGCGATTAAGAGCTTAAATGACCCCTTAAAAGTGTACGTTTTAAATCCTTATCAGTAAACTAAGTGCAAAATATGTATCACTGTAACGAATGTTTTCAAAATATAGTCTATAGTATGGAACACCATAGGAGTACATCATTCTTTTCTTATGGACATGTTGAGAATTTCAGATTTTCCAACTTGAGGGGAAGATAAAGAAGTAAAGGTACTAGTTTATTATACTTATAAGTTAAGGGGTAAATATTGTAAATATTTTAATTGTCTGTTAGAAAGTTAGTTAGCAGAGTTTTGTATATAATCTTTCCCTGTTCACTTGTATTGCAACAACTTTTGATAATCAAATACAATTCTTCCGCATTTCATAAGTTGAGTGCCTATTATATTTATTACATTTGGAATTCAATGTGAGGATGATCCAATGGCTGAGAATGATTCGGTCAAAGTTGTTTGATCAAACACACCGACAACAATAATAAGAGGGTCGTCCTATGAATTTATGAAATTTTTGAGGGCTCTGGATAAATAATGAGACCTGTGATTGGCACTACTACGTGTACTCCTGAAGTTATCTCTAGTTCTTCCAAAACTACGCCTCCATCGCCTATGGAGAACAATCATATTGTTGACAAAATTGAGAAGCTTGAAAAGCTTATTATTGATGAGAAAGCTACCCTTGTGGATAATAATGGTAAACTTATTCCGATGGCTGATGGTGAAAGGAAGGGCAACCCATTCTCTAAGGTGGGTGAAGTGGTTGATTCAGATAGTGATGATGAGGTGTTTGAGCCAAATGATCCTATGGGCAATTACTTTTCATCAACAGGAGGACATAACGAGCTTGAAGGCTATTTTTCTGATGATTATGCGGCCCAGGTCTATGACTTACCTGGGCAATTTGAGGAATTTAACAATCAGTCTGATTTCAAGCTTCAAGGCCGTTCCTGGAAGTAATTTTTTATGTGGATTTGTTTATTTGTTTTGCGCATGTCTTTTTATGTTTTTAGTGGTTATTCTAGTTGTTGGTATCTAGTTCATTTATGGCATGTCATAAATGATCTAGTGGTTGTTCAAACAGTTGCTTGAGGTTAATGTGGCATTTCAAGCACATTCCATTATACTTTAAACGGTTCGTTTGGTTAATATATTTTACCATGGTGGAAGTCCCTTTAAACCAAAAAACATATTACTAATTTAAGATATATCCTATCTAAATACTTTTTATTTGTGAAAAATATGTTTACAGATGCATATAATTATTAATGAGACAAATTTTGTGGCCTTTAAATTTTTTGAAACCCTGAGCGGTTGCTCATCTTGCACACTTCAAAGACGATATGAATAACAAGTATAATATACCGTTATAACATCCAATTTGTTTTTTAACGTGACTTACCATGGACCAATCACCATTGGCCCTGTCATGCAAAATCGTGATATTAGAGCACAAGGTGAGGGAGATACAAATAACACGTTATTGATATGTCATTTCAGCGTCACATAACACATCTCCAATAACATACCAATAACTAAAACACACTCCCTCATAATACGCCACTAACATGTTATTAGGTATACCCCACTAAATATACTCACTCATTCACAATAAAAAAAAGAAAAAAAGAAAAAAAAAAAAAACACAAGAATGTAAATGGCTTGAGCCGTTGCATTGACTCAAAACGTTTGGCTCATGAATGACACGATGTTTCGATACGATTAACACACGAATAACATGCATTTGGCACATCAATAGCACCCGTACCTTGTGCTCTTATCATGTTAAACCTTTCAATGACACATTACATAAGACTCGAGCAAAGTAACAATATTGAGAACACACTAAGAAACTTACAAACAAAACACAATCAGGGACGGAATTAGGACGCGATGTGACCAGGTGTACTTAGAATAAACTAAACAATATTGCGAATACAATTTTTAGAGACCGAATGCATTTAAAAAAAATCGATATTTTTTAACAAAATTAACATTACGACACAAATATCTATGGGTGTCCCGAGACACCCCTGATTCCGTCCCTGACACAATGTTAAACAATTGCAAGGGTTATTAAATAAGCAAAGATAAGTTAAAGTGGCCAGGCCACAATATGACAGCAATTACCATAATTGACTACCTAACACCACCAACCAATCATGTTCTTAACTTTAATTATAGTTCCATATCCAAACTTATACTTGTAGTGGATCGAGTATGTTTATCATGGAACCAATGGAAATGGCAATTGTTTTGGATTGTTAGGAAGATGAAGATGTAGATGAAAGAAGTATATAGTTTGGTAAGTAGGAGTACATATAGATAGGAAAGTATAATTTCTGAGCAAAATTACCTTTGGTATCCATATGTGCATTGCACATGACTTAAGTTCACGGACAAATTTAACGTACATCAAAAAAAAATAAGGATTATGGATGGCAACTAGTTTAAAAAATATGTATAATACATATAATTAAAAACAAATAAGAATGATGAATGTTATTTTGAGTAACCATGGTAAACTTGACACGTAACTTTTTCTGAAATAAATATTATTTTTGTTTTAAAATAAGTGTTCTTTTCGACTTTTTTGAGTATTTTTTGTTCAAATTTTGTGTTATATAATAATTATGCAAAATATATGAATGAATTGAGTTTAAAAAATATTTTTATTGGTATAATTTTTATCAAATATTATATAAAACAAACAAAAATATTTAAAGTAAAAGTTAAATAAAAAAATTACAAAATATCAAACTGCAAATTTCTATTTATTTAAAAAGTAAATAAATAAATAGATCATCCAAATAGTACTTTTAACGGACTTTGTTGTGTTCACACACTATCTATCCACGTATCAACATAACCTCCACCCATTTTTCAATCTCCAACAAACAAACATCAAAATGGTATGTTGTTTCGAAGAAGAAGAAGACACAGACACCCTCCACCAACCCCTCCATAACCAACAAACCCCAAATCCAAACACCCCCTCAACCTCAAACTCAAACTCAAACACAACAATCTCCCCCATGAACTCCAACTTCCCAGCCTTAACATGCAAGGACATTCTACAAACAATCTTCGAGAATCTCTCTGTACCCGATCTAGCTAGGTGTGCATGTGTGTGCAAGGTCTGGAGTGAAGTAGCGGGTGATGGTGAGCTTGTGGTGAAGGCTTTTAAAAAGGTTTGGAAGGTGAAGGAGGTTATTGGGAAGCCGAGCTCGGGTGGGTTTTGGAGGGATGGTAGGATTAGTAAGTTTGCGGTTTCGCATCGGGTTGCGAAAGGGGATTCTGTTGCTAGTCTTGCTGTTAAATACTCTGTTCAGGTTGTTTGGAATATATGTTTATTGTTTTGTTGTGTGTTATTTGTTGATTCTGTGAGACTGTGACTTTTGGATGTGAATTTAGTACTCGTAGTTTAGTACGGTATTGGTCCCAATATATGTGTCCACCTCTATGTTTTGGTTTGCCCGTGATAAGTGTCTACTTACAAATTACAGTTTGATCAAATTATGTCTAAATATTATACATGTAATTGGATTGGTGAACATGGTAATGATTGTACTTTTTCTAAAAACGGTGTGTCGGTTATAGTGGACATTGGACACTTATTTTGGGTGGGAGAGAGTAAGTGTCCAGTTTCAAATAATAAAACGGGTAAACGGGTGAGGTTTTCCCTGTTCATGTTACCCGGGGAGGGCGAGCCTATTTGACTCAGATGTACACGGCCTCACCGGGTTAATCCCGGGACCCTTCCCTGGCCACCCCAAAATGTACACACCTAGCTAGGTTTGAACCCTTGAACTCTTGTGAGTAAACCAAGGACCTTACCACTAGGCCATTTGGTGGAGTTTCTGAAAGAAAAAATATGACATGTCATTGGTGGGCAATTTAATAATTGCATTATTTCTAGGGGTATTGTTGTTGTTGTTGTTGTAAGTGGACGCTGAATTTGGGACCTAGAGAGTAACTTAATGAGATGTTATTCTGTAGGTAGTATTATGTGTGGAAGCGTTTGTAGTTTGTGCAAAAGTGTATGTTATATCTGTTCATGTGTATATGGATCATACTCTATTACTGGAAATAGTAGACACTGGATCAGTTAAACCAATAGTTAGGTTTTGACTTTGTTAAGATTTGAATAATAAAACATGTAGTTTCTCACTTTCTACACATACAAGAGTGCGTTACTAAACTGAATATTGATTGAAGTTGGTTAAATGGTCGCTGGTATTTAAGTTGTATAAGAATTCTTTTTTTGGCTTACAGTAGCTGGAGCGTGAATGTTCCATCTACACTCAGGGTGTATGCATCATGTTTCTTGAAATTTTGTACCCTTGATTATTTTCTTGAACATCTTATATTCTGATTGGTGTTTTGCAACCTTCAGTGCAGAGAGCTTTCAAATTCTGATTGTAGAAACAAATTTTATATTAGCCAAATAGAATCATTTAGATCTTTGGTGACATGTTACTTTCGGTTCAGTATTTTAGCTAGCCTCCCTTTGGCAAAAATTGGTTACTATACTTTATTTATACCCTTTAATTGATTGTATGGGATGTGGCTACGAAGTACTAATTCTGTTTTATCTTTAGGTTATGGACATCAAACGCCTGAACAACATGATGAGCGACCATGGGATACACTCAAGGGACCGATTGTTGATTCCTGTAAGCACACCAGACATTCTCATTGATGAAACTTGCTATATAGAAGTGGATGCTCATGCTAAGAGGGAAGTTGCTGTATTGTATCTTGAAGGTGCACCAGACAGTGTGGTAACTCGTGCGTTGAATACCGTGACATCTGAACGAGGAAAAAGAAGGATAATTGACTCTCTGAGGAGAAGCATGCATGTTGATGATGGTACCGCCGAGTACTACTTATCTCTATCAAATGGTGATCCCCGAGGTGCGTTAATGGAATTTTCGGAGGATATTAGGTGGGAGAGGCAGATGGGTTTGTCATGAATCGGTCATGCAAATGAAGTGATCCACTGAGACAGCATGGGGGATTATTGATATGGTAAAGGTTTGCTGGCAAGGATGTATCTTAATAGTTTTCTATAAATAAGGGCTAATTGCATTTAAATTGAACTCAACTTTGCTCAAATTTCTAACTTGGGTAACCGACTTTGTTTTAAGGGGTGTTTGGGATTGTTAATGTTTTTCTACTTATGCTTATGCTTCTGCTTATATAAAAAAGTACTATAAGCTAATCACAAAAGGAGAAAAATTAGCTATCCCAAACACCCCTCTTACTCGTAAAAATCTTCAAACACCCAAAGATATTGATGTAAGGTATTCGGTCAAGGATTCCAGGTCAAATTATTGCACCTTTACAGAAGTTGACTGCTTTTACATGGCGGTCACTTTTTGAGGAGAAACTAAATCTTTGAAAAAGTTTGAAGGTTTTCACCGGTGAGAACGAAGTTGGATCCATAGTAATTGGACCAAAGTTGGTTTCAGAAAATAGAAATTATATATATGTTATGCAATTAACCTGCTTAATAATCCATGAATTCTGTCATTCTGTGTAAGAATATGAACTTTCATGAAGATAATGTATATATATGTGTGTGCAAATTCTTACAACGTGATTTTGCAAATTCTTTCTCATGTGTATTAGCAGCTGCTAACACAATTGATGCAGTGGGATATCGTTAACTGTAGTGATTTAAAACTCATTATATTGCTGTTCCTTTCAGATAAGTTCTAGTTGCATCTTTCTACATCTTTGCATTATAAGTTAGGGCAGTCCTCTATTTCCATCTATGGCAGTCGTTTTCTACTTCCCTAGAATTTGCTGAGTAAAGCGTTTTTAGTAAGTATGATCTTGAACTTTATCTACAAGTGCAGGGTGACTTCATGCAACTTATTTTGCTACTTTAAAGCTTGCAGACTAAAGAAGTTGATACACTATCTTAGCCAATAAAACAACAAACTCACCATGTAATAAACTGTTTATTTTGGTACTTAACTGCCTATCAGTTGACATGTTCCAAATAGTAGCAACATGTTAACATGCGTACCTGTTAGGCTGTTAGTTCCCCTCGTATGCATCAACAAACTCTTGCCCCATGTCAACAAGACTTGTCCATCAATGGGCCTTTTACATTCATATTTGTCTTAAGATTTGGATGGACAAAAAAATCTTATTAACTACATCAGAATTGTCTATAATCTTTGGGACGATTGGATTAAGGTACTGAAGAAGGGAAAGAGGAAAGATGTTCTAGATAATAGAGTTTTACTCTGATGTATGGAAGACGTGACAGTTGGATAGTTCTTGGGATCAATTAACTTACTGTTGAGCGAATCAGATAAGTACAATATGCTCTCCATATAGGGTAAGCCCAACCATTAATGATACCTTGTTTCTTACCACAAAAATGAGATCTAGATGAGCGTTGAAGGGGATCTGTTAAACCATGTCCCTGAACTTAATGTCCATGAAATAGTGGCAATTGCTTCCACAATAGCATTTGCAACGTAGTACTGCTTGAGTCAACCTGTTCTAAATCCTTTCTTATTCTCAGTGCTCCAAGACATATATGAATTCTTCTGAAAACTGAGTGTTTTAGATGCATGACTAGGTTCACTCTATTTTCGCTTTTGTTTATAGGTTTGTGCTCTGCAACTCATGACATTATCCCATACCAGTTGAGAATGGTCTTTGATTGTTTTCATCTTTGACACATCAAGTTCATATATCCAGTGCGATTGGTCATTGATTAAAGTCTTGACCATCCTTGAATCCTCTTCTTTACCTTTGAAAACGTGTAGGGTCCAAGGGAATCTTGGTTTATACTCATTTTCATTTACAATGACAGTTTTTCTTCATATCTTTGCTTATACAGTTATACTGCATTATCAATTGGAAATCTAATGATCATGAAGGTCAACAAGAACATCATTGACATATTCAGTTACATACCTATATTCTGAAGGTTCACAATGAATATGGATCATAATTTAGGCTACAGGTTTTATTGAAGAATCAACTAAATACAAATTTACAACAAGCAAAGTATATTATTAGGTTGAAGCGCTATATATATATATATTTTAGTGAAAGAAAGATAAGATGGGTAGAGTGCTTCATATGGACACACTATTTGGGATTCCCATTCCTGTAAGTCCCTCTTTGCTAGATGGGTACAGAAGGGTATAGGGTACTTCGACTGGTCCAACCCTATTCTTCAAACTTATGTCAGTGTTCCTTTGTAGAATTTTTGCCTCGATATCTCTGAGCTTCTTGCTAAATTTCTCAAATGCCATCAAAGGTTCCAAATCCATAGTCCACTCTGGACACTCTCTTTGCCCAAGGTAAACTTCCTCAGATGGGTGCCTTGATAGTAACTCGATCAATGATACACCAATTAGTGTTTGCAGCTGAGCAGTGATTGTTTGCAAGAAGACACTGTCTGGATTCTTTTTAAGTTCATCATATTCTAGAGTGTCTGGTTCAGGCATAAGACGGCGGCTTATAGTAGGACGATTAGGGAGATATCCAGCATAAGAGTATTGGCCGAAATTGACTGCTGCATGAAGGGCTGAAGCTATCCAAATGATGGTAGTGCAAGTGTCCATTAAATTCTGACAAGTATCCATTTTTGGCCACCAAGCTTCATGTTTCTTGTCACCATGTCCCTCTTCTCGGAGGTCCTTCCACCATGATTGCAGCTCAGTGTCGTTTTGAACGACATCATCACTCTTGTAGTAAAAGCTACAGTAGTCCTCGACCCATGTCTTAATGGCTAACCAAATATCAAGACCATCAACAGCATATGGATAATCCTCAATCAACAAACGAATCCCGTGTGGAGAGCTTGAATCCTCAGTTGCCATTCCCCTACATATTTAATATTTTGGTTGGCATACTATAGACTAAAAATGCCTAACAATAACACCCACCCTTAATTTTTTATGTGAAAGAAGCTTCTTTCTGGATTATGCAACTTAAGAAACATCTTTAAGGTTACAAAAATATTTTCTAATAGTTGAGCGTCATAAAAACAGTACAAAGATCCAACACTGCTAAAAGGTCAATAACCAAGATATCATTTCACATTGTTTTTCATGATGTAAATCGTCAAAAATATGCCCAGTATGTTTTCCCAGTTGATATGAGTTCAGAATAATGTTTGAATACCAACTGTTTATTGCATTCGAGATATCATACCTTTTGACAAGATCAACAGGTAGTGCTTGGTCAGGGAACACCCAATCCTTGTATATCGCAGATGACATTTCCATTGCATATCTTCCTGGGAAGACTGTTTGCTCAAGAAGGCCTCCACCGTTGATTAGGATTTGCCTACCAAGGGCATTGATGTTCATTGTGTCCCGGAAATGAGGCCGGAGAAGTTTATGGATTGGATGGAGCACACTGAGTTGCCTATTTGTTGCAATCACAAATGGCTCAATAACACAATGTGTATTCAACCTGAGAAATGCAAATCAAGGTTCACATCAATGGTCATATTATAACCTTTTTTTTTCTTTTTCGAAAGAAGTGTTTGAGAGTGGTTACCAGTGACTTATGAGCTGATGGACCCCTGAGTCATTCACGGCTACATATGCTTTGGCCAATTGCCAAATGGAGCCTTCAACTCCATGTTCTGCTGGAGTGTACACTTCATTAATGGCGCCAAGCTTATCTCCTCCTGGATGAGGCAAGCTTAATTCAATTGCCAATGGTTTTAGAGTTCCGTCTTTTTGCAAAAATAGCAGAGTTCGTGTGGCATAAATCTTGGTAGATGTTGCATTTATTCGCCTCACATATGGCATAAGAGAATCATGATGGTCCAGTATAAATAGTCTGTTGGATTTTACTGCCTGCAGGCCAATTTAAAAAACATATTGTAATATTTTCCTTGCATCTGACAAGTTAATGTTAACAAGAAATCAAGCTAAAGTTTTACTTACCTCTTCTATATCTAAACCATCCAGACTTGTCTCAATGTGGGAATGTTTTATAGAGCTGTTTTGGTTTCCATAGACTTCTATGTCTAGTTTGCTTGTGGGAGGAAACTCCTACAATCAAAAGTAGAAGATCTTATAAAAAATTTGAAGATCTTCTAAAGAACCATGTATAGAAAATTAGAAATGATAGTATTGTAAGCTATAAAGCTTACTTTTAGTAGACGAATGCTAACAGGATTGACACCAGCCAACATTTCTCTTGCAAATTCTTCATCAGTCCTCCATGCAGATTTATCCCCTAACGAGATGCCAGAATCGTCTCATGAATATATAAAATTTACTCATGAATATATAAAGAAAACATAGAAGAAAAAAGAAGATTATTGTCATAAATATTTCCACATTATAGATATAGTACCTTCAATAACTTTTGGCAAGGGAAATTTGGCAAGTCCTTCACCATCTGTTGGAGCAAGTGCTTTCAACAATTCAAAAGGGATGTTTTTCCGAATCACTTCAAGAAATGGACCATTGGGCAGCTTGATTCCTCCTTCATAAATCTTCAACACATCTTCAAATGTATCAAATTCATCTGGTGTACTGTCGGTTAGAGCCTGAAGCTCAGACACAAGAAATTGACTAATTGATTTTAATCCAGATCCTAGGAAATCTGATAGCTTCAAGTGTCCAAATTGTTCGTCTCTTGGAACGTATATGCTTAAGCTCTTAGGAAGTGGAAGCCTGCTTTCCGTTTTAGGGTCTGTCAAAATTAATTGAAGGGTCTGTTAATGGCTCGTGTAAATTATAGTTAAAACGGACTAACTGAATGTCATAGCTTAAATAACCTGATGTGGTTGATGGTCTGCCTGTTCTGCCCCTACGAGGATATGGGTACTCAGAAGACCCTCCAAGGACTGGTCGTGCATCGTCTGGATTGTTATCAGGATCTCCCAAATCATTGTAGAAAGCATAATCATAAACCCTGTCCCATTCCTTAAGCTCCCCGGATCCATTACCTCTCAAGATGACCAACTCTTCTTCTCTATATGGACGCAGTAATTCAGGAGTTTCACTAGGCAAATATGCCTACAATTCAATATGTTAAGTCACTGGCTTAATTTAAGTGGATCGCATAAATCTATATTTTACGAAAAATAGAAAATATTAGGCACCTTGTTGGCAAAGAAAACACGGTCTTTGGTGTAACGTTTCGTCGGATAAACCCACGAATTACAAACAAAATGGACTTGGCCATGGCCAGGAACTTCTTCTAGGGTGAGGCTCTTAAGGAAAAATTCACTGCGGTGATCGTTTTTTACAAGAAATGCTCCTGGAAGTCCTATTTTCTCATTCCATTCAAAGCTAACTTCATACGCTAATTCCTTGACAGTTACAGAGGCACCTGTTTTAATCCAGTGTTCTAAGATGGCTGGATTTCCTAGCTTCCCTCTCAACATTCCTTCTATCAACAAGAAAAAAAATGCATTAAGGAATTAATAACTATAATTCTCATGGGGTAGGAATATGTAATGAGTCATCTGATATATATTGTTAGGAAATTTGGATCACAGTGATCTGAGAGTCGTGTAAACACTTTCAGATTGAAGTATTTCGGTGGTTTTACCTAAATCTTAAATCGGATAAAACTCAGATTTAGAAAGTGAATATGTTTTTGTATGTTATGAAAACCGAACTAGATGAATGATATATCCTATGACCAACAAAACTGTCATTCGGTTATAACTGTCAAAGCAGTTATAATACCAACCGAAGCAGTTAAATTTAAGGGGCAAAATACCGGAAATTTTATTTTCTAGTGCGTTTTTAACATAGCACTTTATACCAAATACCGGTTATAACATAGCTCGACCCCAGCCAAGGGTGCTGCCCCTTGGACCTGCCAGGGCCAAAGCAGTTAAAATACCGGTTATAACATAGCTCGACCCAGCCAGGGGCGCTGCCCCTTGGACCCTGCTACCAGGGCGCTGCCCCCGGACCCCCCTCATTCGGGGCTTAGCCCCCGAATGATAATCATAATAACGTTATACAAGTGTGCACTCCGCGCAACCTCGACTTGTTGAACATTTATCACAATTACACATTGGTCAACTAAGTCAATCCATTACACTTAAATAATATCGGTGATGTAAATATGTGCACTAAAACATATATATTGAAATCAGCTAGTACTTGCTATCTGTAATTGTTAACCACTTAAAGCAATGCTATCCTATAGGGGTGTGCACGGTCCAAAAATCGGACCGGATCGGACCGAGACCGATTTCGGCAAAAATCATAGACCGAGACCGGACCGAATGTGGTCGGTCCGGTCTCGGTCCGGTCAGTCCTTCGGTCGGTCCGGTCCAATAAGGCCAAATTAGCCTAAATTCGTAGGTTTTGGTCCGGACCGGACCGAACCGGACCGAGGACCAAATTAGCCCAAAAGCCAAGACCGCGGACCGGACCGAATGTGGTCGGTCCGGTCCAGTCCGGTCTCTGTCGGTCCGGTCCGTTCGGGTTGAATGCTCACCACTACTATCCTATGTTAACTACTTTATAATGCATTTAGACCATTCTTAAAAAGGAAGTATTAAAAAAATAAGCCTACACACTTACTATAAAAGAAAGACTTATAATTCAATATATTAAAGTATTAAAATTAATGTTTATTAAAAACATATAACCGCATCCACTATATAAATACATAAATCTAAAACATTTGTTCGCCATAAAATTTAGTCACAGAGTATTCGCCGCCGCATTGCGCGAGTACCCTGGTAGTACTCATGTAATAGACATAATTACATATTGTTTTAGACTATTTATATGTCCACTAAAACATTTATCTACATGTGAAGACCAACTTGTTTTAGACTATTTTCTATAAAGTAAGACAAGCAAAACATAAATAAACATAATGACATAGAGTCATAGACCAGCAATTAAAAAACAATTAAAGGCTTTTAATGCTTTGTTTATTTATTAAAAACAGACAAAATAAAACGATGGAGCAGGTGGTACGTCCACATAACCCTTATATTTTATTAATATTACATGTTACAGTATGTATGTTATGCTGTAGTTTTCTAGTGACTTAGGAAGTATACCAATGTATCGCGAAAAGAATTGCCTAACCTCTTCATAAGATGTTTAGGTTTCAAACCTTTTGAGTACATATTTGAGGGTGGCAGAGAAAGGGTTGAAAACGGTCACCTGAATAAAAAAAGACTCGCCCTCCTCTAAACAGGAAAACCTCATCCGTTTACCCCGAGTACAAACATAATCCCACGTTAATTAGTGAAAGCTAATTTTAAAGTTAACATCCCGGCCAGTTTGGTGAGCTACTTTTACTATTAACAATTGCTATTAGCTAGAAAAAAAAAAAAAAAAAAAAAAAAAAAAACTACACTTGATTGGGCTTATATGTTATGTTTGGTGAGACTGTGGGATCTCAACATAAAGCATGAACAAGGAACTAATTATAACTAAACACAGTGTACATTTAATACAGATTAAGGTTAGGAATATGAAAGACCTGAGGATTCATGATCAGGATGAATTGAACTAATGAGCTGGAGAGATATGGTTCGGCCGAACAACTCATACACTCCGTCTTCTGCCCATGCAGCAACGTTGTTGAGATCGAACATGTTTTTGTGCTTCAACACCACTCTCCCTTTCACCCTTTGCTCCTTCACTTCTTTATCAAACATGTTCCCCATCAAGCTAGCTTGTGTGTGTGTTGTAAATAAATTTCAAAGATTCTTGGTTAAATGTGAAGGTAATAAATTTATGGAGACAGCTATTTATACTTGGAAAATATGACCAAGTAGTCAAATATTGAAATAAAAAATATGACAAGTATAGATGATCATATTGACCTGTTTAATACTGTCATACTAGGAAAATATAAATGTAGGACTTAAGTGTATAAATCGAATGGGTATGTTGGTTGGAGACTTTTTGGGGTCAATAAAAGATTTATTAACACGCTTTCATTTTCTTGACTTGTGTTGAAAGACTATTGATTGTTTTCACACGCGGTTGCTCGAAATGTATTATTGTATCAGCCATCTTTAATGTTTATGGTGTTTATGGTGTGGTAAGTTGATTTTTAGATCAGGTCTAAACCGTATTCATTACTTTCGGTGTCACTTCAACTTTTTTTTCTTTCTTCTATAACCAACTTCATCACAGCGTAGTATAATAAGACAATCAACTTCACTATCAAAATATACCCCACTTAAACGCATATATACCTCACAAAAGCACACATGTACGCACACAAAAAACACACACTCACGACTCGATCGTCCACAAAACTGAGTCTTTATTTTTCTTGCTTGAAGACGCGTGCTCCATATCCTCCATAATAAGGAAGACGTGTGCTCCATGCCTTGGTGGCATCTTAGATGTGTGCAAGAGCACACTATTACGCTCGGCCTTAGTGTCAATGACTTATGAGGTTTACACATTTTTTATTATATATTAAATGTGTTGCTTTTCAGATTTTCTATTTGTAATGTTGTGCGTTACCGATTCATTTAGGGTGCAGGGTGCTCTATAAGAAAACAAGTAGGGATCCTTTTTCTTGCGGCAAACCCAATGCAAATATTGTGGGAAAATTAAAAAAAGATGCCGAGCGAGACTTTAGTCCCGAATGAAAAGCACGTCCACCAAAAAAAGATAAATATACTCCATCTGTCCCTAAACAAGTGTCATGTTTTTAACTTTTTGAAGTTAATATTTTTCAACTTTGACATTAACTATTTTCTTCATGTAATATAAACTTGATGCAAAATATATGAATGAATTTAGTTTTTAATATATTTTTATGGGTATAATCTTCATCAAGTATTATATAACACAAACAAAAATATTTAAGGTTAAAGTTGAAAAAGAAAGATTTTAAAAAGTCAAAACATGACACTTATTTAGGGACGGATGGAGTAACATTTTTATTGTGTATTGTGTAGTGGGTATGTGTGTTTTATGGTTATTTTAATAAAAAAAATAAAAATAAAATTAAGGGAAGATAGAATGTGTTGCAAAAGTTGAGAGAAGGAGAAGAAAAGAAGGGTGAGAGTGTAAAATGGTGACGTGGAGCTGATACGGCAAAGGAAAACCCCTAACCGCATCCTTCACACTTAGACTAGTTTTTATGGTTACCACTATCATCACCTCCACGTCAGAGCCACATCACTATTCAACACACCACCAAACTCTCCACCTTTTTACTTTTTATGATCACCGCCAAACCAAAAATATAAAAGCACCGTCACTTTATACGAGTCTTCGAACTGAAGAGATAAGTCTTCGAACTGCAGCGATACAAATGAGGATAGTGGTAGTATACGGGTGTGGGATAGAGACGTTTGTTTATGTATACAAACGTGTGATATGAGGACATGAATCTTCGAACTACAGCGATACAAAAGAGGATAGTGGTAGTATATGGGTGTGGGATAGAGACGTTTGTTTATGTATACAAACGTGTGATATGAGGAGATGAAGGTTTTTTTTATTATGACAAACTTGTTATATGGAAAGATGATCGTGTAACATATATGCAACGAAAATGAATACTGGTAAAGTGTATGTGCATGCGATGAAGGAAAAGTTAAACTAATGATGATAGGATGGTAGTAATGATGGAGTGATAACTGATGTTGGAGGATAATGGGACGACAAAAAGAAAAAAAATTAGGGTTTGTAAAGGTGTTATAGGAGATAGGTAGGTGTGACGGGGTGGTACAAAGGTGGCAGCTTGATGACCGAGTAGGTCTCAGGATCATACATGCTCTGATACCATATTTGATGATGAAAACCCCGTGGGTATGATGTATTATTCAACCACAAATATATAGAGAATACATGAAGGAAACCCTAATTGACCCTAAGCCCACAGACGGACTTGGATCTAGCCTAATTTATCATCTAATATTAGATGATAAATTAGGCTAGATCCAAGTCCGTTTGTGGGCTTAGGGTCAGTTAAGGTTTCCTCCGTATATTCTCTATATATTGTGGTTGAATAATACATCATACCCACGGGGTTTTCATCATCTAACTTGGCTCTGTTACCAATTATATATGATGAAAACCCTGTAGGTATGATGTATAAAGAATATATGAAGGAAACCCCTAATTGACCCTAAGCCCACAGACGGACTTGGGTCTAGCCTAATTTATCATCTAATAGATACCACTTATTTCTAATGTGATATTCATGATAATTGATATATCGTTAGATATGTGACTAACAGTGAACTGACAAAAACACACTCATTTTGAATGTAAATTATCCGTAGTGTCTTATTTTTTTGCATAAATATTGGTAGACAGGTCAAATGATTGTGCTTTTTTCCTGCACTTTCACTCTTTCACATACTTAAAACATATTAATCTCTTTTAATCTCATGTATATGTAAAATTACAGCATAAAATTTCAAACACATTAGACTGGGGGGACTTGATGACGTATAGCACGTATAGCAGGCCTACTGGGCTTAATTCGTGCTATACACATACTCGGTCCAGGCCCAACAACAAGAATAACTATGAACATTGGGCCAATAGTAAGCCCAATAACGAAATTGGCTATAGTCCAGACTAAAAGACATACGCAGGATACTTAGCAGGCCGAAACTCCGGCCGCAGAAGGTACCCTGTGTCCGCATCCGCGATTAACATGGAACCTTGTCCGACAAGGGTCCGGCTCCGACAGCTAACTACTATATGCGAGTAACCAGGAAACCCTAGCGGTAAACCTCGCCTATAAAAGGGGCTCTAATCCCCATACAAGGTACAAATTTTTCTCTCATAATTACACACACATACTCTTACTTCTCTGGCAAGGATGTGTACTTACCCTCACGTCGGAGTCTAATCATGGGGTCCGTCCCCACGGTAAGGCTAACGGTTTACTCTTCTTGTGCAGGGAATTCAATCAAACTACTTGTATTAGTACAAGATCATTCCACCAACAACTTTTTAACCCAATCCAACAAGCGACACTAACTGTAACGCCCCGTGAACGACACGACTAAAAATCATGAAAATTTGAACTTTTACGCGGAAACGACATGACTATAACGGACCTTTCTTTACTCTTTTAACCATTGACAAAAATCTAAAACATTCCAGACCTTGAAACCATTTTTAGATGAAACTAGACTTAATTACCTTCGAAATGGCGGGTAGCGCGACCCGTGATGAATTACGGTTTAAAAGATATGATTTTTCTAAAATTGACAAAATCTGAAAAATACTTTATTAATACTCTGACGGAAGCATATGACCATATGCTAAAATTCGACATGGCCATATACCCTTATTAAACTTTCTGAGACAGCCATATGGCCATATGCTGAAAATACCATATGGCCATATGCTGACCATATGACCCTTATTAAACTTTCTGAAGCAGTCATATGGCCATATGCTGAAAATACTATATGGTCATACAGGACACGCATAAAGTTTTATAAAAAATACTTCACACCTTTTCCGGAAACCATACTTCCCTTACTCAAAACTTAACAAAACTTTCCAGAAATCTTTAATATAACATAATACATCATGTTCATAACCATTCGACCCGTTTGACCCCAAAATGGGTATAAATATGCTCTAATCAAAACACCCCTTTAAACCAATTACATACATTTTAACCAATTCTATAACAACCCATTTACCACCAAAATACTTTAATGACCATGACATAAAGTATGACAATCGACCACATGATTACAAACCCTTTTAAGACCATCGGGGGTTCAACTTTGACTTGGAGCTCAGCATCTACCTAGCTCTTATTTCATACATACAAATCTTCCATGATCCCAAACCAAGCAATAGCATCTTCAAAATAATAAACCTGCAATACATATTGACAACTATAACATGTAAGCGATAACGCTTAGTAAGTAACCGGGTTAGAATATGAATAATACATCTATTAATCATACTTGCAACATGAACATACACCATAACTATTACCATCAAGCTTTAATCACATATTACTATAACATACTTAAACACAACATCAAACATTTAACAAATCAAAACATATTCCTTGGTTAATCCACAACCAAGGACTAACACACATTCATCCAACTAATTAAGCATCTAATCATAACCACGCTTTCTAAGCCAAGGCCTTCAATCCTTAACACCTTAATTCATAATCACAATTTGATAATATCAATATTAGACATATCATAACAAAGTTACTTACCTTAGCTCCAAGGCTAAGTTAATCACAATAACAACATCATCTTCACTATCATCATCATCCATTATCATCCAAAGTTTAACACCTTTAAACACATAATCAGTATACACTGTTAATACAAATAAACCGTAAAAACGTTTATTAATATTTTGCGATCTTTTTGTGTTTTGTTGATAACAAATATAATGTTATCATAAGTAAAATTATGAGGATACATGTTATTTTTCTAAAGCATTTACATATAGTCATTTAATACATATTGTTGTAATAAATCATTTGTTGTAATAGTTTATTAGGATGGGTAAAAATCACAACCCATGGATCATATCCATAACCCATGGTATTGACCCATGCCCATTTGACTAGATGCATTGCATCTATTAGATACATTGTATCTAATGAAATACCCATGGACCAACCCATAACCCATGACCCATGACCCATAACCAAAAAACCCATGGGCAAAGAGGGGCGTCCCACGGATCCCTAGGTTTACACTAGACGGATCCCTTAAGGAGGGATCCGTGGGTTCCGGGGAACAATGGAAAGTTTTGCCTATAAATAGAGAGCCATTTCTTCATTTCTATTCACCCCTCTTCTTCCTAAATCTATCATATACGCTTACTCTTTTCTAACAAAAGATCACTTGATCTAAGAGAGTTGTTCTTCTTTCTTCTAGTGTGATTCTCATATAGGTCCTTCTCTAAGGCGAGATCACGAGCTTAATACAAGTCATCCAAGCAAGGGGTCCTTGATTGATTTGTTCCTCCACAAGATTTCTATAGCAAAGATCTTGTACTTGATATTTCACATAGTTGTTGTGTAATAGTCGTGTTGGTTTGGTCCTCCGTGTTACGGAATCGGTATTTAGCTTTGTACCGGAAAAAGGTGTAAGCAACGTTGTGTAGGCTTCTCCGTCAAGTTGAAGGAGTTTGTTGACATAGTGCTTGAACTCTCGAGTAGGTGACTCGGGGAGTGGAGTAGGGCAAGGAAGGTGTCCTTGTAGCCGAACCACTATAAATCGGTTGTGTCATTTCTTTCCCTTGCTTTACTTTATTTACTTTCATTACTCTTAGATCTATACTTTATCTTCATCCATACGATTTCACATAACATCGAATCTAAAGTTTTTAGAAACTAACTTAAAATCGACAAAACTATTCAACCCCCCTTCTAGTTTTCCACAATTGGCATCAAGAGCTAAGTTTATAAAAGTTTTAAAGTAAATCGTATTTTAAAAACTTTTCGATCAATATGGGTTCTGAAAACTACAAGGAAGGGCAATCTATGCAACGACCACCACTACTTGAAACTAATGTTTTTATATATTGGAAAAATAGATTTGAAACGTATGTGAAGTCAAAAGATATTGATCTTTGGTACATCATTTTTGAAGGCGATTTTGAAGCTACAACAAAAGATGATAAAGGAAATTTAGTTAACATACCTCATGATAAACTCTCCAATGAAATTAAGAAAAAGCTTTTCAAAAATAGTGAAGCTAAAATGGTTTTGTATAATGCTTTACCCAAAAAGGAATTCGAAAGAATCTCCATGCTCAAAACCTCTAAAGAAATTTGGAATTCTTTAGTTGTAACTCATCAAGGTAATCAACAAGTGAAAAACAATAAAATAGATCTATATGTTCAACAATATGAATAATTTTCAATATCGGATGAGGAAACTATAGATCATTCTTTTGCTAACTTTAATACTATAATCACATCTTTACAAGCACTTGATGAATCTTTTTCTAGCCGTAACCATGTTAGGAGATATCTAAGGGCACTTCCATCCAAGTGGAGATCTAAGGTGACGGCAATCGAAGAGTCAAAAGATTTGACAATCCTCACCCTTGATGAACTCATAGGCAACTTAAAGGTCTATGAGCTTGTCCTTGCTAAGGATTCTGAAGCCTCAAAAGTGAAAGAGAAGCACAAATCTCTTGCCCTCAAAGCCAAGAAGGCCTCAAGTGATGAAGAGAACTCCTCTTCGGATAGTGATGACAAGGAGTATGCCATGGCTGTAAGGGACTTCAAAAAGTTCTTTAGAAGGAAGGGAAGATACGTCAAACAACTGTATGACGACAAGAAAGGATTCCGGAAAAGCAAAGAGGACGAGAAGCCAAGGGATGATCGTGCTTGCTTTAAATGTGGGGACCCAAACCACTTTATTAGTAAGTGTCCCTGTTGTTCCCCGTTCACTATCGTTTAAAACAGTTTAGAAATATAAAACAAATTAATAGTGAACAATGACTGAAATTAACGTAAGTAAAACACACTAGATAATTTTCAACATCATATTCTTATTAGAAATGAATCGTAAAGAATACGTTACCTAAGTACATGCGGAATAGCACTTGGGATTGAAATGACAAAGGTTGGTGACTCCTCTCTAAGCTCAGGCTAAGTCTGAGCACAACTCTTAGAACCCACTGAGCTATCTCAGGGATAAAGTTGTATTTGGAGGAGTGAAAAGAAGGCTTGCGTGTGTGTGTGTTTACAATTCACAAGCTTAATCTTTTCACTCCATCTCTTATGCTATTTATACATGTATGATTTTTGACTCTTTCCTAAGTGACAAACTGACATCATACAGAAGACAAAATACTGATGCATTTTGTCTCTGTTTACAAAGACTATTCTAGGTAAGAGACAAGACTACTTTCCTAAGCTTAGTGATGACACTGAGCCTGATCTTTTGCTATTCAGGGAAAGTTGACTTTGGTTGATAAGTACTTCGTCTTATCTGATTCAAACTTATCCCGCCATGTCCCGCTCTTTCTTCAGTCTTTACATCCTTCAGTCTTCTACTTCAGTTTGTCTTCAGTGTAAGTAGTTGGAGAGGAGTCTTAGGGATTAAGTGAGTTATTGGCATCACTCACTGAATCCATCATCTTCTTCTTGACTCAGTCTTCACCCTTTAAGTTCCGCCTTACTGAGTGGAGAGACTTATTCTTCGCCTCATACTGAGTATCCTGAAGATGACTCACTGAGAGACTATGCACTCAGTGACCTGTTAGTGTTTAACGGACTAAACACGGGCTATTTTCTATTCAAATACTAGATCAAGGGGTTTGGGGATTTACTGAACCCAACAGTCTCCCCCTATTTGGATATACAATTAGCCTAAGTGTTTGATAAATGTAAGTGAGCAAATGGCTTCTTCTTACACTGAATGTACTAATGAATACAGTAAGGAACACTGAAAATTTTAACACAACATACATCGTTTATTAATCAATTTACAAGGTTCCTATCACTAGTACAAAAGATAAATCAAAATGATGTCAGTCCAGATGGATCCCCAGTGCTTTAAGCTTGACTTTCTTGGTGATGAGTGTTTCCCTGTCAGGATGCTCTCTTATCTTGGCATTCAGGTCTTGACAGAACCTGATGTTTGCTGGGGTTTGGATCTGAGAGGCCACTGGTATGTAGCTCAGCATTGCAGCCACACCAGCCTGATCAATATCACTCCATCTTTGAAATGCTGGGTTTCCATAGACATCAATGTGGAATAGCCCTCTTTCAGGCTTTTCAATCACTAAACAGTTCATGAACTTAACACCTTCTGGCAGTTCCCTGTTGCATTCGAGTCCAGGCACTTTTATCTCAGGCTGGAACTCAACCCTCTTTCTTTTACCTTGTGATGACTGTGGTTGAGATCCTTGTGGTGCAGTTAGGGCAGGCTGAATTCCCAATTGTGCTGGTGTATCTCTCAGTCTTTCATACCTCTTACTGAGCATCTTCATCAGCTCCTTAACCGCCGCATTTTGCTTCTTCTCTATTATTAGACCGAGTTCATCAAGTTCAGTGATCCTAAAGTCAGTGAATTTTAGGGGATCATGAACCTTGAAATGCCTTTTATCATCCCCCTGTAGACGTTCATTGCCAGTGGTTTAGACCTGGGGATGATTTTGACATCAGTGATCTTCTCAGGCAGTCTTCTGATAGTCATTGTCCAATTATAATGGTCAATTCTTGCATTCCTGATGGCTGCAGTTCTTTTGTTCTTTTCTTCTAACTGCTTTTTCATTTCAGCCATTTTTGTTGCCTGAGCATCCTTGAATCTCTGTCCTACCTGACCCTTTTCAAACTTCTTTGGATCAATTCCCACATTCTCAGCTTCTTCGACAATCACTTGAAACAGTGCTTCCTTACTCTTCTTATCATCCTCAGCTTGTTTCAATCTCCTTTCTTCTTTAGCAAGATATTTAGTTAGCTGTTGAGGTATGAGAAGGTATTCAGTGTCACCGATTTTGTAGGGAATCTTCTCAGGCTCAGTAATTGTCATTTTGCCTTTTCCTTTGTCCTGGCCTGAGGAAGATGATGCAACCAAGGGTGGTGTTGTTGTCATGATAGGTGTTGTGACTGTCAGTGTTGTTGTTGTTGTTGTTGATGTTTGTGGTGGAAGTGATGAGATGGGTATTGCTGAGACTGGTGGTGTTGGCTCCCCCTCAGTGTGAAGAGGAGTTTTTTCAGCAGTATTCTCCCCCTCAACTGTTTCCGGAGCGTCAGTAAGGGCAAGAGTTGGTGTTGGTGCTGAGGGGGATGGAGCTGCTTGACCCTTGAAGGCCTGATAAATTTCAGTAATCATGGCCTTGATGTCTGAAGTATCTGCTTGAAGACCAGTGACCTTGGCTTCCAAGTTAGCCTGAGATTCCTCCAAAGCAGTCATTTTGGGTCCAAGATTCCAGGCCATAAAAGACGAGGCCTGAGTCAAAGTAGCCACCTGAGTAGTCAAAGAGCCCAATGTAGCCTGAAGAGACTGGACTGAAGATTGAATACCCTGAACATTTGCAGATTTTAGGGTTTCGATCAGTTCAGTGAGGCTGGATGATTGTTTCAAGTACGCCTCAGTAGCCTCCAGCACTTTAGAGTTGAGCGCTGGGTCTTCTTTGACAGATTCCCTGATTTCATCTACCGTTGTGCCAACACCCTGAAGATGTCTGAAGAATGTAGCCAAATTTTCATCCAGTCTGTGAATGTTGTCATACATCAAATCCCTATGCTCATGAACATTTTCATCAAAGGCTTGTACCTCAGCCTTTAGATCTGCATAACTTGCACCAGCTTTAGTATGTTGTTCCCACAATGTTTCAGTGACCCCAGAGTATAATTTCCTTGAAGCTTTGGTGATCCACTGAACAAGTTTCCTTTCAGTAAGTGGAAGAACATTATCAAATCTTGCAAATTCATCAGTGGAGGAAGAGGAGTCATCATTTTTAGGCTGGAATGGTGATTCAGTGTGTTCCTGTGGATCAGGCTGAGGCTCTTGTTCAGATTGAACCTCAGCGTCCACTTCTTCCCCAGCTGATAGAATTTCATCATCAGTGTCAGCAAGCTCATCTTCAGAGAAGAGTATTCCAGTAACATCAGCAACGGTTAACAGGGGGTTGGTGATGGGTTCCATATCAGCGGGTGGTATTAATCCCTCTGAGTCTTTGTCCCCCTTTGACCCCTCAGACACTGGTGGGAGTTTCCCAGTTCCTTCTCTAGAGTCAGGATTGGTTTTGGGTTCCATATTGGCGGGTTGTTCCTTTCCCTCCGAGTCTTTGTCCCCCTTAGACCCCTGAGACACTGATGGGTGTTGTCCAGTGCCTTTATCAGAGTCAGTGACAGTGATATCCCTATTAGCGGGTTGTTTGGTTCCCTCTGAGTCTTTGGGATCGATCAGTGTTCCCTCAGACAAAGGCTGTGATTTGCTAATGTCATCATTGGGCGTAGTGGAAGGCGCTCCCCTACCAGCGGGTTGTTTGTTTCCCTCTGGATCTTGGGGAGTAGTAGTTGGGACCAAGGGCACTGATTGTGATTTATCAGTGTCCTTCGTTGTCACCTAGGTAGATGTTGCTTAGTCTCCAACGGGTGGCAAATCAGTCTTGGGCTTTCTTTGCTTTTTAGGCTGTGCTCCTGAAGCCTCAGGGCCCTGAGACTTGGGTTTGGTTTTAGTCCCAATATGAGACTTCCCCTTTCTCTTTGTAGGAGCAGGGTTAGGAGACATTGATTCCCTCTGGTTGTTTACAGCAACCATATGGGCCCTCAATTCAATGTTTGTGACAAGGGATGGGTCCTTTTGAAAGTTTGATTGGCTCAGGATGCCAGGTAAAGCACCAAAATTTTCTTCCCGAGGATAATTTGTACCCAGTAACACTTGTAAAGCACAAGAGACAAACCTAGGATACGAAACGTATTTCGTCCTAGTTTTTCTTTGTAGCTTGGTTACGAGATCACTGTAAGTGATCTCCCCCATGTCTACAGTGACCTTATTCATCAAGCAGTATGCCATCATTAACTGAATAGAGTTAACTTGTTTAGTGGATGAGTGGTTCCCGCCGAGGACCTGAATCACAAATGTGAATAGGATCCTCCAAGCCACGGGAAATGAACTCTTGGTGACTGGGGTCTTGTCGAAAAATGTTGGATCTAAAACAATTTGTTTTAACCCATCCTTCACTGTGGAGGGTTCAGGATGGGCAACATAAACACCTTTGTTGTAATCTAACCCTGTTGAGGTGCAAAATGTTTTATAATCCAGGGTGAATTGTTGCCCCCTGTTAAGACTGAACCTGGTGAGATATTCCTTGAGAGGTCTAAGGTTGTTCTCATCAGTAGAGGGTGTCGGGTCAAAGGCCTTAGCTGTTGCCCAAAACTCCATGAGGAGGTTTTGGTATAGTACAGAGGGACACTGAATAAAGGCCGTTTTCAGTGGGCAGTTATACAAAAATTTCATAATGTCTTTATAGGCTGGGACAGTTGGAGGATATTCAAAATTGCCTATGACATTATTTATTTTAAATTCAACATTGCTAAGATCGCCTACCCACTGTGAAGCAAACTGAAGAGATTGTGTTCTTGCCATTTCCATTAAAAAGGTTTTAGGGTTTTGAAAAAAAATATCTTGACAAGAATAATCAAAAGTTTTTGTATCTCTTAAGTTGTGATGAAAAACTTTTGTAAATGTTTACAATGAAGGTTTTTCTGAAAGAGGTTTGAAGAACACAATGATTTCTGGGTTTGAAAGAGATTTTGACAGAGTTTTGTTTGCAGAAATCAATTGTGTGTGTTTTAATATTTATGAGAGGGGTATTTATAGAGTGGTGAGAGGGGTGGTTTTTGCATAAACGTGGATATGTAAAGATGGTTTTTGAAAACGTTTGAAATTCCACATTTAATGCCACCCACCACTACCCGTAGTAAAATCCCGTATTTCAAGGGAACAGTTGCAGTGCACAGTAAAAGTGCACTTTTGCAGCAATAAAATATCCATAGGATATTTTATGTGAGAGAAGGCATTTAATGCCAAGTGGGATGAGGTAAGTGAGGAGACCCCTGACAGTAAGACATATATTCCTATATTAAATTGGCATAGTTACCAACCTAGGACATTTAAGTAACTGATACTTGGATCATTTAGTTACTCATTCAATGCTCAATATCAACTGTCAGGGTCCCTGAATGAGTCTTACTCATTCAGTGAGAGGATGTTTTGTGGGTTTCGTTCAGGGAGGAGGAACCATTTCAGAGAACTTACTGAGATGGGTTTTTAGATGCCTGACTTTCAATGTCAAGCATTCCTAATTCAGCTTTCAGTCTCCTGAAGGTAGGTTCATCCAAGGGTTTGGTGAAGATATCAGCAAGTTGATATTCAGTAGGGATGAAATGAAGTTCTATGTCTCCTTTCATTATGTGATCCCTGATGAAGTGATATTTGATATCAATATGTTTGGTTCTTTGATGAAGGACAGGGTTGTTGGAGATTGCAATTGCACTGGTGTTGTCACAGAAGATGGGTACCATTTTGTAATGGATGTCATAGTCACTGAGTTGACTTTTCATCCATAAGACATTGGCACAACATCCTGCAGCAGCCACATACTCTGCTTCAGCTGAAGACATAGCCACTGATTGTTGCCTTTTAGCACTCCAACAAACCAGCTTTCCTCCAAGATATTGACAGGACCCTGAGGTACTTTTCCTGTCCATGTTGCATCCAGCATAATCAGAGTCAGAATACCCTTTGAGGTCAAACCCTGAGCACTTTGGATAGTAAAGTCCAAGGCTTGGAGTTCCCTTCAGGTATCTGAGAATTCTCTTAGCTGCAGTGAGATGGGATTCTTTAGGAATAGACTGATATCTTGCTATTAGACAGACTGAGAATTGGATGTCTAGTCTAGAGGCAGTTAGATACATCAGTGAGCCTACAATCCCTCTGAAATGAGTTTGATTGGCTGATTCGCCAGTGAGGTCAGGTCCAAGGTTGTTTGGAGGGACCATTGGTGTCTTCACTGAGGTACAGTCAGATATCTCATATTTCTTCAAGAGATTTCTGGTGTATTTCTCTTGACTGATGAATATTCCTTTATCAGTTTGCCTGATTTGTAGTCCAAGGAAGTATGTGAGTTCACCCATCATGCTCATTTCAAACTTCTTTGTCATCAATTTTTCAAACTGTTTGCAAAGTTTGTAGTTTGTTGAGCCAAAGATGATGTCATCAACATACACTTGGACCAGTATCACATCCTGTTGTGTTCTATAGACAAACAGTGTGTTGTCTATCTTTCCTCTGACAAACTTGTTTGGTATCAGGAAGGCTGAGAGAGTTTCATACCATGCCCTAGGAGCTTGTTTAAGTCCATAAAGGGCTTTGTCAAGCTTGCAAACATAGTCAGGAAATTCACTACTCTCAAAGCCTGGAGGTTGCTGAACATACACATCTTCCTTGAGATCACCATTTAAGAATGCACTTTTAACATCCATTTTGTAGACCCTTGAAGTTCATGTATGTTGCATATGCAAGGAAGTTCCTGATGGTTTCCATTCTTGCAACAGGAGCAAATGTTTCATCATAGTCAATGCCTTCTTGTTGACTGTAACCTTTGGCTACAAGTCTGGCTTTGTTTTTAATGACAGTGCCGTTTTCATCAGTTTTGTTTCTGAAAAACCACTTCATTCCTATGACTACTACATCCTGAGGACATTTGATCAAGGTCATGACCTTGTTTTTATCAAACTGTTGCAGTTCTTCTTGCATAGCCTAAACCTAGCTTGGGTGTTTTAGAGCCTCAGTGACACTTTTGGGTTCTATATCTGATAGGTAATCAGCATATAGACATTCATTGGCTGAAGCTGCAGTTAAATTAGCAGCCATGCTTCTAGTGAGCATGCCCTCAGTGGGTTCACCAATGATGTTTACAAGTTCAATGTCCTGAGATTTTGTCCACTTACATTGTGGTCTAGGATTTGAACTTGAGGAGGTCACTGGAGACTCAGGAGTGAGTTCTGGTACATTAGCCACATAATCATTTAGAAAATCTGTTGAGATGTCTTGTTCAGGTTGATTTTCAGGAATCACAGGTACCTGATCATTTGGATCAGTGTTGCCTATCCTATCAGGGACTGATTGATTATCAATGAATTCACTGATAGTTGGTTAGGGTAGGTTGTGAGGTAAGACATAATATGAGATGTCAGCATCAGCTTGATATGAGGAATTGATTTCAGTGTTGAACTCATCAGGAGGATATCTTGATGAGTCATCAATTCCTATTTCCTCCACTGAGGTATTGGTGAACCTGATGCTTTCTGAACTTTCATCAAAGGTGACATGAAAGGTTTCCTCAACTTGTTGTCTTCTGGTGTTAAACACCCTGAAGGCTTTGGAGATCAGTGAGTAGCCTAAGAAATATCCATCATCAGCTTTTGCATCAAATTTGCCTAGGTGATCCTTGTGGTTATGAATAAACACAGGACACCCAAACACATGAAAGTAGCTGATGTCAGGAAGCCTACCTTTGAAAGTCTCATATGGGGTTTTATTATGTCTTTTGACAATGATTGACCTATTTTGAGTGTAACAGGCAGTTTTGACTGCTTCAGTCCAGAAATGCTTTGAGAGGGCTGAGCCATTTAACATGGTTCTTGCAGCCTCAATGAGAGTTCTGTTTTTCCTTTCAGCAACCCCATTTTGTTCAGGGGTATAAGGAGATGAGAAATTTTGAGAAATTCCTTTTTCATCACAGAAGCTTTCAAGCTCTTGATTTCTGAACTCAGTACCATTGTCAGTTCTGATTTGTTTAACAGTAATGTCATTTTGGTTTTCAATTTTTCTGATGAATGACATTATTGTATCAACTGCCTGACTCTTTTTGGAAAGAAAGTATACCCAAGTGTATCTTGAAAACTCATCAACAATGACAAGTTTATACTTCTCATGCTGGATTGATCTGGGACTGACAGGTCCAAAGAGATCCATATGCAGGAGGTGAAGGCAGCTTTTGATGAAGAAATTTTGTTTGGTTTTGAAAGATGCTCTGTGGTGTTTACCTTTTTCACAGGCAGAGCATGGTTTGTCTTTTGCAAAAACCAGTGATGGTAAGCCAAGGACCTTGTTTTGTTTTGCCAGGTTGTTGATATATTTTTGAAGTTTAAGTGAGAGAGTCTCTTGTGCCACAGCCAGTTGATGGACTCAGTGGCTTTGGCAAAGAGACAAGTTCCATCTTGAGAAAGAGTAGACATGTCTAAGACATAAACATCATCTCTTCTAGGGGCTATCAAAACAACTTCTTTATTGGCATTGAAAATGGTACCTTGTTTGTCATTGAATTGCACAATGTACTTAGCATCACATAGTTGACTGACACTGATGAGATTGTATTTAAGACCATTGACGTAAGCAATTCTAGAGAAAACTATTCCATTGCAGTTTACTGAACCATAACCTTCAGTGGGACATGATGAGTTATCACCAAATACTACCTTGGGTCCTGGTTCCTTTACATACTTGTACAGATACTCCTTCACACCAGTCATGCTTCTTGAGCATCCACTGTCTAGATGCCAAATAGGCTCCCTGGCGTGTCTCTGCACAAGTAGTAAACTGAATTCGTTTCTCTTAGTGACCCACTTGCTAGTGGGCTTGAGTCTCAAGGTCTCTTTGAATTTTCCAATCGACTCATGGTCAGTAGTTGAGTGCATTGTGCTACCACAGGTTTTGCATTTAGAAACTGAGGAAGACTTAGTGATTTTGGGTTGTTTTGCACTTCTCCTTGCATGAATGACACTGTCATGTTGGGATGTCTTATGAGCTGGATTTCCACATATATCACAGCATGTATTCATGAGACAGTCATCCTGATGATGATCATTAAACCCACAGTGAGGGCAAAGAGGAAAAGGTTTTGCTCTATTCTTGAGAGCTATTTTGGAGGATGAAGCATACTGATGACCAACTTTGGTATAGTTTGCTTTACTGACAGAGCTTACATACTGTAAGTGGTCTGCAGTTCTGTGATCATCCTTATTGCAGATCATACAATAAAGAATTCTATAGTAGTTGTCAGTGTTATGACTAGTGTAATGACACAACTCACACTTCTGCTTGGGTTTGTTGGTGGATTTTGATTTTGATGAGCTAGATGAGGCTGACTTAGTTTCCTTGATTGAATCAGGGGCTTTTTCGATGGATTCCATCTTTTCTGTCAGCCTCCTCACAAGCTCAGTAAGTTGCTGAATTTGGTCAGCTTCAGTGGGGACAAAGGATGTTGAAGTCTCAGTAGGAGTAGACTCTTGTTGGATTTGTTTTGTTTGTCTTTGCAGGATTGTTCTACCAAGTCCAGACCTTTCTTTTGGTGAGTGAGGATTGAATTTTAGAGGAGTAAGCTCAGAGCTTGGATCAGCACCCTGAAGAGGTTTCAGGGGTGGAAGCGGTGTTTGAGATTCTACTTCAGACTCAAAGATGTGTTCAGTACTACCGGGCACATCAGGGAGTCCTAGCATGCTCTTAAGAGCTTGGCTCTCAGGCTCAAGAATCCTTCCAGAATCGAAATTTAGAAGCTTACTCTCAGGATTAAACGTTCAATCCAGTCACTGGAATTTGGAGTTGTCAGCATATTGGTAATCATACCGCCAGACACAAATGGTTTTGAACTTTGGTCTTTGTTGCGAGAGTCAGGGAGATGATCTTCACCTATGACTCTCTTTTTGCTACTGGGGGCACCCACAACATCAAAGACCCTGGGATTCTTAGCAGTCCAACTATCAAGAATATCTTGTACCTTTTTAAGTTCATCTTGAAGAGCCTGATTTCTCTTAACTAGTTCAGTGTTTTGAATTTGCAAAGTGACAGCCTCAAGCTTGGCTTGTTTTAAAATAAGCAGTTCATCTCTACACTTGTTTAATTCAAAACTTAGCTTGTTGTATTTTGAAAAAAGATTTAATCTTTGCTCTTCTACAAACTTAAGGTCAACATTAAGATAATTCATATAAGACTGCCAATCAGAGTCATCATCCATAGAAAGTAAGATGTTTACCTTCTTCATTGTGATGTTGACCCATTCCCTGTTTCTGGCATGATTCTTCCCAACAGCTAGCTTTTCCTCTTCTGAGAGGGCCATCAGTGCACTGACATGTACCATTTCATCATCAGATGATACTGGCTCTTCATCCCAGTCGAAGGTTTCAGCAACGAGGCCCTTGTTTTTACCCTGCATAGATTTAACACTGGTTGTTTCTGAGGGACTGGCCTCAAGTAATGCAAGCTTAGCTTTTGCTTTCTTATACTTGGTTTCATAATCAACAACTTTGTTTTGATCAGATTTGCTTTGAAAATTTTGATGAGACTGAAAGATTTTTGGTTGAAATTTGCTAAAGCCTGAAAACTGGTTTGACCCTGATGGTTTGTAAGAGGGTTCAGAAATTGTTTTTGAAAAGCAGTCTTTTGCAAAATGACCCTTTTTGTGACACTTAAAACATTCAGTGTCTTCATTAGCTTAGCGTTTGAAAAACTTTTGTTTCTTCGAATAAACCTTTTAGAGTTAGCGAGGAGTGCTCTTTCCTGAAACTCAATATTTAAATCGTTCAGGTACTCCTCGCTTGTCCTCTCATCTGCCTCATCATCTGAGTTTTCCTGAAAATCTTGAATCACATTGTTAGAATAAAAAGCAATTGACACTGGATTGGAAATGGTTGTCAGGGACTTCTTGACTTCCTGAGATTTTTTTAAGTCAGGGTATCGTCTGTTGATGAGGTTTTCCTCATAGACAAATTTCCCATAAATTTCAAGAAGCTCAAGATTCTGAATGTGGTTAGCATTCCTTAGTCCCTGAGATAAATTTAACCATTTCTCAGGAAGACTGTTTACAAAACCAACATTGATTTCATGTTTGGAAAATTTTACACCATCATTTGAAAGTTCATTTAACAAAGTTTTGTACCGGTTGTAAATTTGAGACAGAGTTTCCGAGTCCTTAGCCCTGAAGGTATTATACTCAAGTTTCAGGTCCATTATCCTATTTTCCTTGGTATCAGATGGACCTTCATGACTATGGACCAGGTCTTCCCAGGTTTTCTTAGCTGTACTATAGTTAATAACCGACTCCATGGTATCATCAGGGAGACAAGATATGATGATATTCTTGAGTCTTTGGTCCTGGTTGACCACTCTTCTTTCATCCTGAGTCCACTGAGCTTCAGGTTTAGGCAAACCTTCAGCTGTTTTTGGGACGAATGGACCTTCATTAATACATTTTATGTAGTAAGGTTCCATTCCAGTCAAATAGCAAAGCATTCGCTTTTTCCATTTGTTGAATTTGCCAACTTCAAGTCGAGGGGCATTAGATGTATAAGCTCCACCCTTTTTGTCGACTAGTTGGGGTACATCAAAATCAGCCATTTAGGATCCTAATTTAAAAACTTTTAGAGCGGCCTAAAAAACGAGTTTTATAATTAGCCTTGCTCTGATACCACTTGTTGTTCCCTGTTCACTATCGTTTAAAACAGTTTAGAAATATAAAACAAGTTAATATTGAACAATGACTGAAATTAACGTAAGTAAAACACACTAGATAATTTTCAACATCATATTCTTATTAGAAATGAATCGTAAAGAATAAGTTACCCAAGTACTTGCGGAATAGCACTTGGGATTGAAATGACAAAGGTTGGTGACTCCTCTCTAAGCTCAGGCTAAGTCTGAGCACAACTCTTAGAACCCATTGAGCTATCTCAGGGATAAAGTTGTATTTGGAGGAGTGAAAAGAAGGCTTGCGTATGTGTGTGTGTTTACAATTCACAAGCTTAATCTTTTCACTCCATCTCTTATGCTATTTATACATGTATGATTTTTGACTATTTCCTAAGTGAAAAACTGACATCATACAGAAGACAAAATACAGATGCATTTTGTCTCTGTTTACAAAGACTATTCTAGGTAAGAGACAAGACTACTTTCCTAAGCTTAGTGATGACACTGAGCCTGATCTTTTGCTATTTAGGGAAAGTTGACTTTGGTTGATAAGTACTTCGTCTTATCTGATTCAAACTTATCCCGCCATGTCCCGCTCTTTCTCCAGTCTTTACATCCTCCAGTATTCTACTTCAGTTTGTCTTCAGTGTAAGTAGTTGGAGAGGAGTCTTAGGGATTCAGTGAGTTATTGTCATCACTCACTGAATCCATCATATTTTTCTTGACTCAGTCTTCACCCTTTAAGTTCCGCCTTACTGAGTGGAGAGACTTCTTCTTCGCCTCATACTGAGTATCCTGAAGATGACTCACTGAGAGATTATGCACTCAGTGACATGTTAGTGTTTAACGGACTAAACATGGGCTATTTTCTATTCAAATCCTAGATCAAGGGGTTTGGGTATTTACTGAACCCAACAGTCCCAAACGCGATGATTAAAAGGCATTCGTGAGTGGCTCGTGGGGAATGAGCGAGGAGGAGGACGAAGAAATTTGTCTCATGGCAAATGACGAGGTATGTCACGAATACTATAGTAGCTCATCATTAGATGATGACTCATTGCATAATGAATACGATAAACTTTGCAAAATTAGTTTAAAAGTAATCAACAAAAACAAGTTTTTGAAAAATCAAAACCAACGTTTAGAAAAGGATGTCATAGAGTTAAAGGCAAAATTAAAACGTATAGAAAAGGCAAAAATAGCAAGTGGTGAATGTGAATTTTGCGTTCAACTTCAAACACTAGTTGATCATCTGGATTCTAAAATTGCTAGAATGAACACTAATACTTTAGATATGATATTGGATAGTGTTAAAACAGGAAACAACCAAAAAGGTCTAGGTTTTCAGGAAACTAATGCATCAACTAGCGAAAACAAAGAAGCACAATTTGTTAAGGCACTAGAAAAACAAGCCACTGTTGTGGCGGATCCCAACGGATCCTACAAAAAGGGAACCGGCTAGTGTACAGCCAGGGATCCGTGGGTCTGCTGAAGAAAACAGTGGTAATAACATAGCTTCTTCTTCTAGAACTGATTTTGTTATTGTTAATAAGAAGAAACCAACTCATATTACCACTAGAAAACCACCCCCAAAATATAATCCAATTTTTGCAAGAAACAAAGCTCCATCATTTTCAAAACCAAACACATCTAGGAGACCCAATAATGTTTACCCGAGAAGTAACCATCAAATAGGATGGAACCCAAATATGCAAAATGGCTTTCCATTTCAAAACTTTGCACCATGGAATGCATATTCACCTTATCCATACATGTCTAACATGAATGGAATGTTTAACACTAATGGACCCATGAACAAATGGGGACCAAACTTTTGAGTTAATTGTTTTCTTAGGTGTACTTAAAGGTCGACCTAGATCCGGATGAATGGGTCAAGGATAGCGGGTGCACAAGGCACGTGACCGACAATAAAGATCTATTCTCCACATATGAATCCTTCAATGGAGGAAATGTGGTGTTTGGAAATAGCAAAATCAAAATAATCGGTAAAGGTACGATTTCTAACAAATCTCTAACCATTAACGATGTGTGTCACGTAGAAAACCTAAACTTTAACTTTTTAAGTATAGGACAAATATGTGATAAAAAGTGCAATGTACTTTTTACCGAAACCGGTAGTAAGATATTAAAAAATGGCATAACCATAGGAAGAGGAATTAGGAAACATGGAGTCTATGTCATTAAAATTGATAATGAACCTAAAGACAAACTTTGTCTTAATTCTATGGATGATACTTCAACCTTATGGCATCGAAGATTGGGTCATGCCAATATGCGACTTCTTCAATTGCTATCATCCAAAGATCTAGTAAGAGATCTACCTAAATTAAAATATGAACATCACTTTTGTGATGCTTTGTAATGTAGGAAAAAAGTCCATTCTAGTCACAAAGCTAAAAACATGGTGTCTACAACTAAGTGTCTAGAATTAGTACACATGGATTTATTTGGTCCATCTGCTATCCAAAGTTATGGAGGTAACTACTACACTTTGGTCATAGTCGATGATTACTCTAGGTACACATGGACTAAATTTTTAAAGAACAAAACCGAAACGTTTAATTACTTTGAAATATTGAGCAAGAAAATCTAAAGACAACTAGGAAGTCCTATAGTGTCTATTAGAACGGATCATGGTAGGGAATTCGATAATGAAGTGCAATTTGGAGCTTTTTGTGACGCTAATGGTATTACTCACAACTTCTCGGCTCCTCGCACTCCACAATCGAATGGGGTAGTTGAAAGAAAGAATAGAACCCTACAAGAAATGAGCCGCACAATGCTAAATGAGCAATCCATACCTCAAAAGTTTTGGTGCAATGTCGTTGATACTTCAACGTACATACTTAATCGAGTCTTAATTAGACCAATTTTAGGTAAAACTCCATACGAGTTACTTCGAGGCAAAAAGCCTACGTTAGATCACTTTAGAGTCTTTGGTAGCAAATGTTTTCTTCTTAACACTAAAGATTACCTCACAAAATTTGATCCTAAATCAACCGAAGGTATCTTTTTAGGTATTCTCCTAATAGCAAAGCTTACGTAATATTAAATAAAGAAATAATGAAGGTAGAAGAGTCATTAAATGTAAAATTTGATGAAAGTCCACCCAAACCCTCTCCACCTCTTGTCGATGACGAGATTGTTGAAAGTGAAGCTATTATAATAAAGAAAAAGATAAATGAAGAAGAAGAAGAACCTTTAAATATTGAACTCATAAATATTAAAGAGTCCAAAGATCACCCCGTAGATAAGGTCATAGGAAAGTTAAACAAAAGAACCTTAAGGTTTCAAGTCCAAAACCAAAGTAGCCTATTTTGTTTTGTTTCAACCATAGAACCTAAGAATACACAAGAAGCCATAAAAGATGAAAGTTGGGTAATGGCCATGCAAGAAGAGTTAAATCAATTTGTTTCTAATGATGTTTGGACACTTGTCCCTCCACTTAGTAGTCAAACCATAATAGGAACCAAATGGGTTTATAAAAACAAGTTAGATGCAAACGGTGTAGTGTCTAGAAACAAAGCTGGACTCGTTGCCCAAGGATATAACCAACAAGAAGGAATAGACTTTGATGAGACCTATGCCCCCGTAGCTAGATTAGAGTCTATAAGAATACTTCTTGCTTATGCTTGTGCTAATGATCTTAAGCTTTATCAAATGGATATCAAAAGTGCTTTTCTAAATGGTTTTATTAATGAAAAGTATATGTAGCTCAACCTCTGGGCTTCATCGATTTTGAAAAGCCCAAACATGTGTATAAGCTAAAGAAAGCCCTTTACGGTCTCAAACAAGCTCCAAAAGCTTGGTATGATAGACTCAAGTCGTTCTTAATCAAACACAACTACACCATGGGGTTAGTTGATAACACACTTTTCACTAAGAAAAAGGAGTCACATATACTCATTGTTCAAATATATGTAGATGATATTATATTCGGATCTACTTGTCAAGACATGTGTGATGATTTCTCTAAAATCATGCATGACGAGTTCGAGATGAGTATGATGGGAGAACTTAGTTTCTTTCTTGGTCTACAAATCAAACAAGTAGAAGATGGTATCTTCTTTAATCAATCTAAATACATTAAGGAAATGTTAAAGAAATTCGGTTTAGAAGAGTCAAAACCAATTAGGACACCAATGTCATCCGACACCAAACTAAAAAAAGATGAAGACGGAGAATCCGTTGATAACACAAAATATCGTGGAATGATTGGGAGCCTTCTTTACCTCACGGCTAGTAGGCTGAATATCATGTTTAGTGTTTGTCTATGTGCTGGGTTTCAAAAGACCCTAAAACATCACATCTAGAAGCCGTAAAAAGGATATTTAGATACATTAAGGGTACGACTCAATTAGGATTATGGTATCCTAAGGGTACGGGAGTAGAAACAATTGTATATGCAGATTCTGACCATGCAGGTGATTATGTTGACCGAAAAAGTACAAGTGGGGTATGTACTTTTATGGGATGTTGTTTAACATCTTGGTTTTCAAAGAAACAAACGGCATTAGCAATATCAACAACCGAATCCGAATATGTCTCCGCCGGCAAAGCATGCCAATAAGCACTATGGATGAAACAAGCGTTAGTTGACTACGACATTCATCTAAGTGACATAGCCATTCTATGTGACAACAAAGGTGCCATCGATTTAAGCAAGAATCCGGTTTTACATTCTCGCACAAAGCATATAGAGATTCGTCATCACTTCTTAAGAGACAATGTTCAAAAGGGGAACATCTCTATTGAGAAGGTAGCATCCGAAGACAACATAGCCGACGTCCTCACCAAACCGTTGAAGCGGGAACAATTCAACCTACTTCGTCTTGGTCTTGGTCTCATGGAACAATCGTCGTGATTTAATTTTTAACTCTACAAGGTATGTAAACACTAGCCTTCTTCTTTCTGAGTCTAGGATCTCTATTTCACGCACAACTCACAAGCAATACAGGAATTTTCAAAACCTAAGATAAGTTTTTCACTTATAACTCATAGTTTTCTCTTATTTTTCTTTCAAAATAAGTACAAGTTGCAAACACGAAATTACATACACATCTTCTTTTCAAAGAATAAACGTTTTTTTGAACATAGAAACCTCTTTTCAAAATATTTTCCAAAATGATACCTCTTCCCGTATCAATTTCACAAAAGCAATTTCTCACGTTTAGGACAAATCGCTTTTTCATTATTAATACAAAGTAAAAACCCGTTTTCATTGCATCTCATATCTTTTGAATGCTAAAGAGGACACATAACTAATATGTGTTTTCGGGTACATTTATTTAAGCAACAATGAATCAAGAGCACTCGGGTTATCTCACATAATAGTATGTCTTTTCACTTCTAGTTTATTTTTCTTTTCTTTTTAAGAGTCGAGATAACCTCAACTCCAAATAGTTTGCATATAGGCACACACTAGGCACAAATGTTTCCAAAAGGAAAATTTTGAGCTGCCTGAATCACCAGTACCACGGATCCCAGCGTTAATGCTGGACGGATCCCTCAAGGGAAGGATCCGTGGGATCCGTGAGACAGCAGCTAGTTTTATCTTCTATTTTTCTAACTTTGGATGAAAACTTCAATACTTTTCATCATTTTTTTTGGAGTATGTCCTTTAATGCTTGTATTCTCATCATCACATGCCTTAAATTCATATCTAATCATTAAATTTTAATCCATATTTTGGGCTAAACATTCATTACAATGCATTATTTTTCTATAAATAGGACTCCCAAAATCTCATCCTCACAAATAAACAACACCATGTCATCCAAAAGATCTTCCAACTTAGATGAATCACCTAATGCAAACAATCCATTTCAAGAAATCCAAACTTTTGTCCTCCCGCCTTCCAAAATACCACAATCAAAATCTAGGATATCCGCACGGATTAGCATCCGGCCTTGTTGCTTAGCAAAACCATCATCGAATGGCTCATCACCAACCACTAACTTACCACAAGATGCTTCCATTATAGCACCTCCTTCATCACCAACAAGTACACAAACTTCATCACCCATCAACTCACCACCTAAAGTCACTCTTTTGGAACTCCTTAAAACTCCAACAAGATCTCAACAACCAAAACAAAAAGAAATAGCCTTTTTGACACCTCCCACTTCTCCAAACACAATTTTCAAAGACCTTGAAACCTCACCACCCTTAGCTCCCATTGAGCTACAAGAACATCTACGTTCTTTCCCACCACCACTTCCAAACATTCCGGACTTTGATTCGTATTTTCCTATTTTTCCACC
The DNA here is from genome assembly GCA_019973895.1 of Chrysanthemum seticuspe. NCBI lineage: Eukaryota > Viridiplantae > Streptophyta > Magnoliopsida > Asterales > Asteraceae > Chrysanthemum > Chrysanthemum seticuspe. The sequence goes on along the minus strand of BPTQ01000006.1, from coordinate 76,585,726 downwards.
ACATCTTCCGCATCTCACAAATCAAAACAACTCGGATAACTTCCGCACTCATTACCCACATCACTTACATTGTGAACATTGCCAATCCACTAGGGATATTGCAATAGAAGTTAGGGAAGAAATTCGATTCATACTCAACCTCAATCTTGATCGCATCAATGTCATTACTCATCAAAACCTCCATCCATAACCTTATGTAAGCATGGAAGGAATCATTATTACTATTTTCTATTTTTAGTATTTTTTTTCTCTTTTGAGTCATTTTTTAAGAACAAGTCGTGTTCTTACTTTTACATGCTTGTATGTGGCATAAATACCACTACATTTTGTTGTTTTGCTACAAGGCCTTGTTTACATACCGTGGCTCCCAATCTTGATTCTCGTTAATCACAAGATTATTTATGCATGTTACTACTAACCTTTTTCTTTGTAGGATTATTATTATTATTTTATTTTTTTCACTTGACGCCCCAAACTAGGGGAGCTACCGTCAAGGGGGAGTAAGCGATACGTGGACTATTTTTCCACATTTTATTTCTTCGTTGGGTTAACTTTTTGTTTCGATAAAAAGGGGGAGAAGAAGTAAAACTTAGGATTTCAAAACATACATCTAATCTTAAGTTTTACTCATCATAACATTATGTTTTGTCATCAACAAAAAGGGGGAGATTGTTAATACAAATAAACCGTAAAAACGTTTATTAATATTTTGCGATCTTTTTGTGTTTTGTTGATAACAAATATAATGTTATCATAAGTAAAATTATGAGGATACATGTTATTTTTGTAAAGCATTTACATATAGTCATTTAATACATATTGTTGTAATAAATCATTTGTTGTAATAGTTTATTAGGATGGGTAAAAATCACAACCCATGGATCATATCCATAACCCATGGTATTGACCCATACCCATTTGACTAGATGCATTGCATCTATTAGATACATTGTATCTAATGAAATACCTATGGACCAACCCATAACCCATGACCCATGACCCATAACCAAAAAACCCATGGGCAAAGAGGAGCGTCCAACGGATCCCTAGGTTTACACTAGACGGATCCCTTAAGGGAGGGATCCGTGGGATCTGGGGAACAGTGGCAAGTTTTGCCTATAAATAGAGAGCCATTTCTTCATTTCTCTTCACCCCTCTTCTTCCTAAATCTCTCATATACTCTTACTCTCTTCTAACAAAAGATCACTTGATCTAAGAGAGTTGTTCTTCTTTCTTCTAGTGTGATTCTCATATAGGTCCTTCTCTAAGGCCAGATCACGAGCTTAATACAAGTCATCCAAGCAAGGGATCCTTGATTGATTTATTCCTCCACAAGATTTTTGTAGCAAAGATCTTGTACTTGATATTTCACATAGTTGTTGTGTAATAGTTGTGTTGGTTTGGTCCTCCGTGTTACGGACTCGGTATTTAGCTTTGTACCAGAAAAAGGTGTAAGCAACGTTGTGTAGGCTTCTCTGCCAAGTTGAAGGAGTTTGTTGACATAGTGCTTGAACTCTCGAGTAGGTGACTCGGGGAGTGGAGTAGGGCAAGGAAGGTGTCCTTGTAGCCGAACCACTATAAATCGGTTGTGTTATTTCTTTCCCTTGCTTTACTTTATTTACTTTCATTACTCTTAGATCTATACTTTATCTTCATCCATACGATTTCACATAACATCGAATCTAAAGTTTTTAGAAACTAACTTAAAATCGGCAAAACTATTCAACCCCCCCCCCCTTCTAGTTCTCCATATACACTTAATACATCATTCTAAAGCCATAACCATGGATTAAAACAACCATTTAACTCACCTATAAACACCTCTAATCATCATATAATTATATGTTAATCATATGATGATCCAACTCATAAATTACTTGACTTTACCCATAATAAAATCATCTCTTGATCACTATAACTCTTAATTAGCTTAAAATCACTTTTACCCAATTATCCCAAGTTAGGATTTATAAACCCTAACCTTCCAATTCAACAATTAAACATCAATTAAAGGTACTTACTTGTATAAGGATTTAACATTAAGGCTTCAAAACTTGATATAACACCTTAATCCATGAAGGATATTGGATTTCACAAACACATCATAACATAATAATATTAGGCGTATGGTTTAAGAGTTTAGAGAGAGAAAGTAGAAGGTGGGAGCCTTTCTAGAGAGAGAAAGTAAACAAAGAAAGAAAGGTTAGATTGAGTGAAAGGTCCAACCCTCTACCTTGGGAGGTAGAGGGTATTTATAGTTACATAATAAACGTCCTCCTTCGGACTGTGGATCAGGCATACCCCGTCCTTCCTCCACGGTGTTGCACTAAACTAAATAACTAACTAAATAACTAGTAAATAACGTAATGTCTACGAGCTAACTTATGCTAGATTATATTTGGGGTGACCGATACTTCACTATGGAAATTTCTAATTCCTATCAATCTCCCTCTAAGGGAGGTCACCCTATGTTTTACATTTAGAATCCTAGCATTCTATTTAATCTTCAGTCTTGAGCTCGTAGACATAAATTCTTCAAGATCTGCATCTTTGTGCTTTTGCAGTGATTCTTTAAAGTCCGATAACTTTGTACTTTAAGTGGAGGCCTTTATACTGATCCACATCTTTGATGATCTTCTAGCTTTAATTGAGATCATCAGCCACAGTAAATCTCTGGATCACCCTTTATTGTGTTGCCATCGTGTGAAGTTGTGACTTTCGGACCAACATGCTCACACTTTCTGGATCATGACATCTTTTCATCAGAGTAGCAGAACTTTTACTGGTTCAAGATATTTGCAGCAGCGTAGCAGAAGCATAGTATAAAAATATCTGAGCCAGGTTCTGTAGATATGCACAAGTCATGATTTCTTCAAAGTAAGTGTGGATGCTGTGAGCATGTGGCTTTGGATTGACTCCTCAATTCTGATCAGCTGCAACCGTCCAAATGTACCTGCAAACAACATTTAGCAATAAAACACATGAAAGTGTCTTTGATCACTTTCGCTGAATTGAGGTACACGGCCCACGGTTCCCCGTTGATCAATACAAGTACTGCCTGTGATCAGGTAGAATTCCTAAGAATCTCCTTGACAGGGTTTCGCAGCTGTTCTAGCCGTTCTCAAACCGGAATGTCTCAAAGAAGACAACACGGAGTGAGTGAACCAGCGAATTGAGATTCACTGATTGAAGAAAAATTGATTTGAAAACAATCGCGTATTGCATGAAGAAAGAGTTTTGCAATACGACGAAGGTTTTATAAGAAAGATCAATTTTCAATCAAAATACTTTTTGTATTAGAGAATGAGTACACATTCGATGTGCTAGAGAAAAGAAGAGATTCGCACATCGAGCGGTTTTTCTAAAACTATTTTTCAATCAGAGATACTTTTTGTGTTTGGAACGGTTTTTCCAAAAGTATTCGTCAATTCCATTTCTGGACCAAGGTTGATTCAAGAGTGAATCGCCCCATCGTTTCTATCCAGTTGTCACAAGCTTGATCTTACGAGAAGATCTCACATGTCACCCACCAAGAGCTTGTATGATGTTGGCTCTAGAAGGATTTCCTTCTTTATCGTGAATATTTTTTACATATCACTCGGATGTTCTGGCAATACCACAAGGATAATGAGTAGGACTCTCAATATATTCTTACTTTCCACATTGTGTGAAACAACAAGTCTTCAAGAATTTAGTGTCCTAATGAGATATTGTGGATGATCTCTTGGCTCTAGACTCAATTGTGCACATTTGGTTCCTATGCCGGAGACTAGGGAGAGGGTCTCCTTCTTCAATATCAACAATCTCTAAGAGAGAGTCGATAGATTATGTCGGTTCCCCGTGAGAATGAAACAAGCTCTTTTAAGAGGAACTTGAGTAGCTTGGGAAGTTTAGTGCAGTGCGTCACTAGGTCCATGACGTCTTGTCTTCAATACCGGTGTTACCTTAGTAACCACCAGTAGCATATGCATTGAACCCGGTTTCTGCCCTAAGGTTGAATTATTGGAGGGCTATTTCTTTTCACCCTTTTTCACATTCAAATCTTTTTCATTCTTCAACCCCTTCAGTGCTTACCGAGACTTCATAACTAGAACCTTGTTGGGTTTATTCCACTACTAGCTCAGTCTCAGTCCGCACTCTTCCCATTTCTCACTTTTCTCCTTTTTTCAATATACCTAAGGACTCTACACTATCTAGTGTATTGTCCCTGGGTAGATCCCTCCAGTTCTGGCGGATCGTGGGAACAAATACCTAACCTAACCATCCTTATAACTCTATGCATAAAGTAAAATGGTCGGTCTTTTGGTATAGTTCATTATTTCTTGACACCAATAGAAAAATCATTTGGAAAATCAATCAAGGTACTTTTGATACGAGATCAAAGCATTATGTACCTTAATAGTTTTGATCATTTAGAAAACCTCCCCCTCAACATGTGCATATGATTTAGAAATTGTTTAGCATATGGAGGCAAGAGGACTTTGAAATATTTTCTTTGATCACAATTTTCATAGAAAAAGCCATTTGATTTTCTTGGTAAATTCTCCCCCTCAATATGTGCGTAGGATATTTGAAATCATTTTATCACATAGAGGAAAGAGTTCATTTGAAGTACATCCACGATCACAAAATCCATTAAGAAACCATTTAAAACTCAATCAAGGTACTTTATGTTAACATATAAAAGCATTTGCACCTCGATAGTTTATTTTCTTTTGAAATGCTCTCCCTCAATATGTGCGTCGAGATTCAAAAGCGTTTAGCACATATGAGAGAGCAGGCTGCACAATTGAAAAAAAAAACGATCACCTTTTATCAAATTTCATTATTAAATCACAAATTCTCCCCCGATCAAAAATATCAAACCCTTTGAGATTTGGGATCCCAAGTGATTTAATATGGTTTAGAAAACATGGGATAAAATGTGCCTGTTTTAAAAACTCATCTTGTTTTTTGGATAAATGCTCCCCCTCAACATGTGCATTATGTATATTGAAATCATTTGGCACATGGAGGCAGGAGTGCCTTTGAAGGACTAAAACCAATTCCATTAAAACAGATTTGGGATTTAAAACACGATCTCTCCCGCGATCAAAATTTCAAACCATTTGAGATTGTGATCCCAAAAGATTTAAATCATTTAGAAAATTTTGGGGAAAGACGTGGCAAGATTTGATTTTGAAAAATGACAGATAAGGACCATTTTAAGACATTAAAGATTGTTAGTGTCAGGTATGATTGTTTTAAGAGATCTTTAAGAAAAATAAAACAATTTTACAATAAAAAAAAAGAACAGAAAAAATTTCATTTTGAAAGACCTTGATTTTTAAAGAAAATCATACCATGACATGACATTAAATCTTTAGATCACCACATTTTAACGTACAAACCGGAACTTTTATGAAGAAATATTATATGAAAATATTATATTTTAAATCATTCTCCCCCTCAATCGATGACCGTAGTCGATGATTGAGTGACTTAAGTATTGATAACATGAAGTCCGGTGATTTTCAAAATTAAGTCCAATTTATTTTCAAAACCAATATTTTTCCATTTTTCAAAACAATATTATTTAAAAATTGTTTTTAAAAAAAATTGTATCATCACAATTATCCTGCACAAAGATACGTTAGGTGGTTGTGCTGCTTTTGTTGTTGTTGTTGGAGGTTTGGAAGAAAACCATCTGCTGAAGCAGTGAGACTTCTTACGTTGCATTTTTTCATGCCAACTGAGGTCAAATTAAGCTCAGTTTCTTCATTTGATGATGAAGAAAACCATTTGCTGATGCAGTGAGACATCTTACGTTGCATTTTTTCATGCCAACTCTCCATAGAAGTCAAATTAAGCTCCTTTTCTTCATTTGTCAACCCAAGATATAGTTACCCTTTCCTTTCGACATCCAATCATCTTCATTTGTGGGATCCGGATCGGGAACATTCTTATATACCAATATACCTGCATATGTTAGAGAACACACATACAAAAATATGGTGGTCGACATCACCCAAACAGCAAACGACTAATAAAGTCAATCCAACATAACAATCAGTTCATATAAGGCATGGGAATAATGTGTTTATCAAACTCTAATCATCTAATCCTAACAATCATATCTTGGGCACCTAGTCCTTCAACGTAGCTTAACATCATTTTTAATTAAGCATATAGGATAATTAAGAAAGCCCGTTAGATGATATAAATTTGATAACATTCTCCCCCTCAATCAATGACTCAATTTTTGAAAAGTTTAAAAGCGCTGAAGTCATTGATTGAGTTTGCAAATTAAATAAAAACTCTAAAACTAATTGTTGTTAAAGCAACTCATTTTACCACCATTTTAGGAAAACAACAAATATTTTTCTGAAGAATTTTAGACGGAAAAACATTTGTGTAGGAACAGCAGTCCTTCGACATACTTTCCTCAAATTGTTTTAGGATAAGTGCACGATATTTTTGAAAATATGTTTAGTGCAACACTTTCCTTCTTTTGAAGAGCGGGTTGCTATCAGAAATAATAGCAAGCCATTTTTTTAGCGCGGGTCACAGTCTGAAATAACTGCAAGCCATTTTTGAAGCCCGGGTTACAGTCTGAAATAACTGTAAGCCATTAATTGAAGACATGTTTAGAAAGAAATATTTACACCCCCTGCTCGAACTTCATCTAAAGTCCCGTGCCATTATTGAATGACATTTCTAAGACCGTAGATGTTATCGATACCAGAAGACATGTCTTGAGAAAACATATTTTTTGTATTTTTAAATTTTCTGATTTTTATGGGTTTTATATTTTTGTATTTTGCTTTTTGAAAAATATATACACATATAGATTAGATGATAAAGTTTACAAAGATGGTGATACGAGTACCGAGATAAGGATATCGAGCAGCCCCGTTGTAGAAGATAGAAGTCATCATCCCTAAAACTTTCACCACCAAAGCTTCCGAGGCTCTTGAATGGACGTCAGAAATTGTGCCTGCAGAAAGTGAGACTTTGGTAGCTTCCCCCCATACCAACAATCTTCGAATAAAGACCATTTTCCCAACAAGAAGAATGAGAAGAGAAACAGTCTCATTGAATGAAGCACAACACCCCGAAGAACATGAGAACACCGAGGTAACAAGTTAAGACATTGATTGTCTTAGCGGTTATCAAATCCGGAATAACTGATAAAGACCGATCACATGAACCTGTTGTGCGTCCCCGATGTACACATTACTCTTCGAGATTGACCAGTTGTCTTATTTAGGGGAAAAATACATCAACATCTTCATTTTACCAAATGCATTCCAGTTATCTTTCATATAACCAATCAACCCATAATGTACACAAGTACCCAACCAGAGTAGAGACAACAACATCACACTAACTGGTTGAATCACTGATATCCTCTGCGGATGTCAACTCTAGATTAACTGATTAAGCTCGATCATGTGAATATGTTGTCCGACCCTGATGTTGATGCGTGCCAAACAGTCAAGCTAAATCACTCAAGCCTGCCACTTGTGAATGGCAGACCGTAATCAGCTTAAAACTGCTCAAGCACGAATGCAATGAAGATCTGGGGAGTATAGTGTTTCCCCGGGTCGTTATGTCCCAGCGAGCTATGCAATGGATTATCAAACGTATAGTGATCGAGAGATTTGAACGGAAAAAGGGATTTGATTATGATTATAACTACAGAAAAAGCCAACAAATTACAACGGCTTAAATGCAAATTAAAGAGAATTTTAAAGATAAAAACTATTAAATAAACGCTATCACTATTTGCAAAATGATGTTTTTGTTTTTATGTTTTTATAAAACTTAATTTAAAAACTACGCGACGTACAAATAAAAATGTGAAACTTACACAATATAAGTCCTAAAAATATGAAATTGACATTTTTACAAACCTAATGATAAAAGAAAATTTATAGAAAAAGAGAATTATTTTTATAACTAATTACCTAATTATTATTAATTAAAAACTAATTTTAACTATTAAATATTAACCTAAAATACAAGAAAATATGAAACAAAGCTAGAAAAATAAAAATTTGACTTAGAAAAATCTAAAATAACAAAATAGAATTTTCAAAACTATTTTTGTATTTTTCTGATTATTTTTCTATTTTTTATGAATTTTAAACTATTTAAAACTACCTAAATTACTTAAAAATGCAAATTTAACTAAGAAAAATCTAGAAAAATACTTTTTTGGATTTTTATATTTATCTAAACTTAAGAAAATTGAAAAAAAAAAATTTTTGAACCTTTTCTTAATTATTGGTATTTAATGCTAATTAAAAATGCTTAAAAACTAATTTAAATGCAGAAAAATAGCAAACAAACTTAGAAAAATCTGAAAAATTCAAGAAAACTCTAAAATAATATTAGGAAGCTAGGAAAATTGGAAAAACAGGTACTTATGTGGAGGAATTTGAAACTGATGAGCCAAGAGCTTATCAATAAGCACTTGAATAAGCCAAATGAACAAAACAAGCCACCCACTGATTACAGAAGCCAAACTATGCTACAATAACTCAAATGCAACTAAAAACAACAAGCCATAGCTACTGAATTGCAACATAGCACATATTTGATGTTATTGAGTTTCTAAGCTAAAACAGATTTGGGTAGCTACTTTGGGCTTATGCACAAGCTACTAGATAAGCTGAAAATGAAAACTACAAATTGGAACTTGTCCTAGACCTGGTTGAGATTAAGTACACCAAAAACTAGACTTTGGGAAGCTCTAATGATCCCTGTGCAAGCTTGCACAAATCTGAGAAAAACTCAGATTAAGCTGAGTTGTGAGCAGGGGAGTTAGGAGCTAATTGAGAAGCAATTTTGAGACTTCTAAAAAAATTGCAAAAATCTGACAAAATGATGACAAGAAAGGACACCAGCTGAAGTTTTCAAAATGCCAAGTTTCACTTCACGTGGCTCAAAAATGAGCTTATGAAAAATCCTTTCAGTCGGCCCCAAAACAGGTTTTCTAAATTTGACTTTTGAAGCAATATTGAAAAGTTTGACTTTATTGAACTTTGAATCCAATTTTATGACTGATATTGATGAAATATGATGGAACAAGCACAATGCAAGCAATGTTTATTGAATCTTAACACAAAACAAGGATTTGCAAATCCAAAAATCTCAACAGTTAAGCAGTGAGACAGATCTTAATGATGTTTGACTTTTTGAACTAGCAGGCACAAAACTAAGACTGATATGAGTCTATTTGGAGCTAACAAACATGAACCAAAAAGAAGTATACACTGAACAAGCCTTTAGGGCAGTTTAAGCTATAAACCAAACACCCCTTTCTCAACTGTTTTGCAAACTAAAACTAATCCAAACACTGAACCAACATGTAATTATGATCAAATTAACTTAAAATAACTTAAATACTACTATTGAAACAGGTTTCAACTACTGGTGACCACTAAAACAGATTATGCTAATGAACTTGAAATTGACTTACAATTGTCCATAGCCACAGTGGCTTGCAAACAGTGAACCAGAACTACTAACCTATCAAATCCAACCCAACTGACTATTATTCAACCCAAATCCATGTCTGCTTCAACCATTTCCCTTTCTGCATCAATTTTGCTCCTATGTTGACTTTTGTTGACCAGTAACTAAGATTGTTTAAAATTGAAATTTGAGCTTACAGAAAGCTTTAATAAGATTGAATGAGCATGTTTGAGCTTAAAAACAAGTTACTAAAAGCTTGTACTTAAGATTTAGAAACTGAAAAACTCACGACCCTTGATAAGTCTCTCCACTCTCTTCCTCGAAACTCATATTTATTTCCTTCTTACTCCGTTCTACTTCTCATCAATCAAATAAAGAAAATTCACATACAGCAAAAATTCAAATTGTACAGAATTTATCAAGAATTCACATTAAAGGTCAAATACACATAGTTTGTTTTCATAAATTCGTAGAACGTTGAATAAAATTCGTAGTTAAGTTCTATTACAATATTAAAGTACAAAAACACGTGACAACTCAAAAAGTCAAAGATTTAGAATTCATGTTCGAAAATCATTGAACAAAAATTCGAGTTTGTACGAGTAAGTTAGAATAATTTCGAAAGACATTCGAGTTTAAAGTTAAAATTTGTTAGAATCAATGACCAGTTGTTTTCAGTTGTATCCTCGTTTTAACTACGTCTTTCCCTTTACCAACTTCGTCTGTACCTAAACCCAACTTATTATCAGTCAACCCAACCTAAACTATCCAATCATCAAGACCAAGTGACAAACGTTCGGTGACACCGATACCTG